>JAIPRM010000054.1:0-99874 GCA_025469315.1 Stegophylla sp. TES_Ste_2020
CTCAATTCTACAATGATTTTTTTGGAAAAAACTACCTAAAATTTGACAAAAACGACTCGAAAACCATCATTTTTTGATCAGAATTTTATGAAAATTTAAAGATAGACAGAAAATCCTATAAAAAAAGATTTTGGAGCAAGAAAATTTTAAAAATGTAAAAAAAAATTTTGGACATTTTTCGAACATTTTTTTTTTTTATATTATTAACTTCCTTCGTTCAGAATCGTTTTACTGAAGAAATGATTTATCGTTTCTTTAAAATTAAATACACCTGTCAAGAGAGTCCCCCATCCATCGTTCAAAGTATGTCCGGCTTTTTTAATGGCCGCAGTAGTAAATAATCTAAGTGGAATATAAATTTGTTTCTAGACATTATGGACTCAAATACGAAAATTTGTCTTGCATATTTCCGCATATTTTGCCATTTCTTTTATTTTAATTTCAATATTTTAAAAGTTGACATCATTTCAGTGAGTGTATCATTGTGTGTGTTTTTTTCGTTTTATTGAAGAAATTATTTATCGTTTCTTTAAAATTTAATACACCCACGAAGAATATCCCACCCAAAGAACGAAGAACACCCATGGTGTGAAATTATGTACGGTTTTTTTTCTTTTACTGTTATATGTCGATCAATATACCTAATCGTTGTCTGAATATAAAATGTAATATTATATCAAATTTCATTTTAATATATATATATATATATATATATATATATATTGAGTTTTATATCTTTACGCGTATTTTGGTTACTTTAGATGCTTATTTGCATGCATATTTCCAATATTTTGTGTGCAATAAGTCCCGAACCCTAGTTATAATAAGATTAGTGTAATTGACAAACTAGAGTAATATATCGCGATCAGAGTTTTCTCTACGAATAGTTACCGATTGATTTTCTAAAAATAATTTAACATTAAATAAGGACAAAACAGTGTCTTCTTAACGGTTTCAAACTCAGTCAGTAACGCTCTTGATATTGTCAATATAATAGCTCATGATCCGAAATGTCTATTTTGAACACAATATTCTGTTTTGTAAATGTTTTATTATTAAAAGAGTAACATGAACAAAATATTTCGGTTTCATATTTGATCAGCATTTTACGTTGGAATTGCTACGTTTCACAGCTAGTTCTCAATTTACGCGAACTAGACATCTTTTATATTATGGCAAAGTAATTTTTACAATACAACTAAATTTTATAACAGTCAGCTAACAATCGGAAAAAAAATGTATTAAAAATCACCAGTCTATATACGTAATTACGGTTGTAATTTATATAAAAAAAATAAATAAAAATATTGTATTATATCTCTTTAAGTATATTTTTATTTGTTTCAAACTTTTTACTTTGACTCAAAACGGTTAAATTAAGGTTAAACCTACTTATATTAGTAAAAAAGATACAATACATTCTAATTCTAATTATTATCATTATTCTTCGATCATATAATATCTTATTTTATTTTTCTGTGAACAGATATAATGTTGTTATTTACATTATTATTATTATTTTTATTTATTTATTTATTTTTTTTTTTTTTTTTTGTAGAGACTATTGACATAACGTTCACCTGAGTGATAGACGAAGCACTATTATTACAATATTAATTGCATGGCATATTTTTATTACTGATAAATAAACACATATTATTAAAAAAAAAAAAAAAGAAAGAGAAAAAGAAAAAATGCATATTTTTTTAAACATATTTTCGATTTTAATCGCACATAAATGCATGCATATTTTTCCAATTTTACCTCCTATAATACTTATCATCCCTTAGTGATGAGATACGATGCTGTATAGGAGAATCGTTTTCTTCGTCCGTCTTTGTATGAAATAAAAAAAAAAAAAAAAAGAAAAAAGAAAGTTTAATCGTCGTCGGAACGGTAATAAATAAACAATACGGCGGCGTGGTTAATGATTTATAATAATAATATAAATAACACTGAATTCCCGCACGACGGAGGGTCGGGGATAAAATACGATTGCGTGATTCGAATCGCACTCACTGGGCACCGAGAACGCGTCGAGCCGGTGCTATTAAATTATCGCCGCGCAATATGCGCCTAGTGACGACGAAATACTTTTACACGGTCGTACGAATCGCAACGAACAGAAGAAAACCCCACCTTTAAATTTAATTAAAATAAATTACTAAACGAGAGCGTTCGGAATTGCAAATTTCCCCCTCCTTCGACGGCGCAGCAATATTCACGGAATGAATTACAGTCCTCACCTATGACCATTTGTCGTTTGATAATTAGGGTTGTAATATTAATGCTCTAAAAAAAATCGCAAAAAATTTACTATCAAAAAAAAAAAAACAGTGGCACCGTTTTAGTTTTTTTCAAGTGGATTGCAAAATGTATATAAAGTAATTTTCAAACATGCAGTACTACCATGAATACCTAAGACCTAAGAATTTTGTGTTTTTATAATTTAATTAAAAATAATGCTTATCTCATTAAAAATAACTTTTCGTTTTAATATTAATACCGAGAAAATTCGGACAACGAGATACTCTAGGTGGGTATGCATTACATTTTAAAGAACATATTCAGTAAGACGACTCGGAGTGAAGCATTAGTATGTTATTCAGGACAGTTTTATTAATAACTATATAGTTGATTATGTAAATAAATCATTTTTAATCATTTATTCGTACTAATAAATTGTCTACCCAAAAAAATTATTAAGAAGAACAAATTAATTTTGTATACGAAAAACGGAGTTTAAAAAATATGGGAAACTGTTAAAAAAAAATAATCTTTTACCAAAACGTTCACCATACATTAAACTACCGTACACCGTACTTTAAAGGGGGTAATTTTTTGATTTCACGATAGTTTTCCTTAATTTTGGAATATTACTCGAAATTTGACTAAAATAATTATAAAAAATAAAAATGCATGTAGATAATATTTATAAAACTTAAACTATATGAAAAGAATAGCATGTAAATAGCGCATGTAAATTACTGTACTTTATCCATATCATTACAAATTTCATAAAGATTACAAGACTATATTAATTTTTTTATTTTGTATAATTATTTTAGTCAAATATTGGATAACGTTTCAAAATTTAGGAAAACTATTGGAGAAATTAAAAAATGTGTTACTGGTCAAAACTTTTCGAACTTAAAAAAATTCCTCTAAAACATTGATAATGTCTTGAAAATGCATTTTAATGTTAAGTGTGTCGAAAAATGCAAAATAAAAACTACATTAAAAAATAATCAGAATTTCCCGGAACACATTTTCTGCTTATAGATTAGTATTTCGGAACAGCAGGAAAAAATGAAAAAATTGCATCAAAATTCCAGCCCTAATAATAATGCGATAAGTATTTGCAGTCACATAGAAGCGAAACAATAATAAAATAAACCGCGTATTACTCCACTCGGAAATTATTACAAAACGTTAATTCGTTTCGAGTCGAGCACACAATTTTAATAGCATTCGTCGTGTTCTTTTTTTTTTTTCTTTTGTTTTTCTTTTTTTAATTACTTCAATTCGACTAATTTCCAAAACGAATATCACTACTTTCGCTGTGTTCAAAAAAAATTCACTGCACAGCGTGTAAACCTGTATTTACGTGTATATACATTATACACTACACGTTATAAAATGATTTTTTTTTCCACTTAAATATTTTGCACACCGCGTTTTCTCCCCGACCACAAAACGACGATGTAAATTACTTTTATAAACATCTGTTAATGAAATCATTATTTTTATTTCACGTTTTCCAATCATTTTACTATTACGTAATCGCTTCCAAAACTGAATAGAAAGTATTTTGAAGGTTATTATATTATTCACTGCAGGTAATTCGTGCCTTATTTAATAACTTATATTAGTCAATACTGTTCGCAGAATTATTTTATTATTATAATTTTTTTTTTTTTTTTTCATATATCCAATCAATTTTTCTAATTTTAAAAGGATAATAAATATTAAATCTGCGGCTGCCTTTTTTTCTTTTCTCTCTCTCTTTTTTTTTTTTTTTTGATTTTGACATAATATCACGTTGCTGAAAAATAAATGATAAAATTGAAAAAACCGATTTGAAAGAAAAAAAGAGTGAGAGAGAGAGAGAGAGAGAGAGAGATTGTAGATAAAGAACACAATTGGAGAATAGCGGAGGACATCAAAACCTTTTTCGAATTCCGAGCGACCGTCGTCGTTCTTTTCAACGTGAGGATGCTTTACTTAATAATGTTTTATTGTAAAAGAAAAACGGTCATGACGTCTTGGGTTTTAATAGATGTTTGAAATGATATCGGGCTTACCGAGCTTAGACGTTTCACAACAATGCGTGTATATGAAATAATAAAAATAAAATTAATATAAAGAAGAAGAAAAATTAATTAAAAAAAAAAAAAAAAAATTAAAGATATCTTTTCACGTGCCTTGTGAAATGATTTCCACGATTATTATTACTATAGCAAGTTGGAAATGGTTTATAGCGTTACGTTAAAAAAACAATTATTATCTAAATTATTTTACTCGTTACACAGTGTTTTAAACAAATCGTCGTTAAAAGAAGAAACGTTTGCCAAAAACGGAGACAACACGTACACTTGCTTGATTTTTAATTTCTTAGAGAATTATAAATTACAGTCCCTTTCTTGAGTTCTCTCGTTTTATTATTAAACAACTAAATTCGTTGCTGAAGAAAAATCTTACTAAAACTGACCGTTTTTTAAAGGTTAAAAAGTGATCCGGGGTGATAAAAAATAAGTGTGTACTTTACACCTTGGGTGAGATACTCTTGGTGGATGTGTTGAATTTCAAAGAAACGATAAACCATTTCTTCAATATAACGATTCTGAGCAGTGTTTATACTAATTTTATGTTATCATTTCCACAATTATTAATACTAACAATGTAACTGTGTAATACTAACAAAATATAATAACAATGGTTACCATGGCTATAACTGTTACTATGGTCACCAAGGTTACCATGGCCACAGTGGTCCCAACAAATGGTCAACAAACAAAACAACAAGTGCGAACCTTTTGAACTAACGTAAAATTCGAAAAATATTAACATAAATCATTATCTAGAGCCGAAGTTTGATTCGAAAAGATTAAGGTTTCTGGATCAGTATTTCTATATTCAAAAGTGTTTATAGAATTGAAAAAAAAAAAAAAAAATTAAATAAACATCACTATAAAATCAAAAATGTCTTCGCTCCGTTTAGAATCCAAAAAACAGATGAAAAATAATAATAGAAAAAAGATCTTTCGAATGAGGGGGTGGCGATAAACAGTCACGAATTTCCAAAACCCAACAGTCGGGGGTGACTCCCCGAGTCCGTTCCATGTTCACGTCATTTCTATTCACTCGACGGCGACGACCGTGGAACGGATATAGGCGTGTCTCGTAGGCGAAATAATCGTCCTGCGATCGTCTGCGCGGAGAATCCCTTTGAAAACACTTCACCGTCTCGTCGCGGGGAGACACTTCGTCGTGACGTAGTCACGCACACGCCTACAGCAGCTCGTATCGGTTTTATTCCAATGTAATAATATACACGCTAATGTCGGCGGTTTAATACGCGTCGCGCAGGACGAAATCCGTTTTAAAAGCCGTCTTTCATCGCAGCGGCGAAATAAACCGTTTGCACGCGACGTATACGTTAACGGGATATTATTACGCGCGCATTTCTAAATACTCGGAGCGCACTGTGCCGAGGTACTCCGCGGCCTACGAGCGCAAACCCATTCAAACTTTAACCCCTCCCCCCCCCGGGACATAATATATACTGTTCCGCGTTCGCGGTTTTGTTTCTACACCGCGTAAAAGCAGAACTTACCGAAACCTACATACTATATATGCACATAGTTTGCGCAATGGTCTGTTTGGCCGACGCGAACGGGCCCGTTTTTGATTCCGAAGCGGAGCGAAGCGGTGTTTTTACCAAGACGTTTATTTTATTTTTTTCTGTACGCACTTTTTCGTGTGGATCTACTCGCTCAAAAGTCTCGATCGGCAACTTTTTGCGACCGGATTCGCCTCTAATTGGTACTTTACAGAGGTCATTTTTTGAATTTCTCAATTCTTAAAGTTTTACCTTTGAAAAAAAGACCTAAAAATTTAAAAAAAAAAGACTCAGAAACCAACATTTTTTTATCCAAAGTTTATGAAAATTTAAACATAGATAAGCAATAATGTCGGAAAAATCTAAGCGTAAGATATTTTCCGATCTTCGGGTCAGATAGTGTTGAAAATGACGACTATGATATTGTTATTTATATTATTAACATCCTTCGTTCAGAATCGTCTTATTGAAGAAATGATTTATCGTTTCTTTAAAATTATACACACCCACCAAGAGTATCTGACCCAAGGAGCGAAATTTGTCCGACTTTGTCTATACTTTTTTATTAATTTTTCTTCTCGTTATGAGAAATATTTTTGCACGTGAATATATTGAAAATTATAAGAAGAGAAATTGGAAATATGTTTCTAACACATTTTTTTCTCACGGAACATTTTTTTTTTTTTTTTTTACTTAACTTAGTTTAAAATATTTTGTTTTGGATTTCATAACAAACTCCACTCAGAATCGTCTTATTGAAGAAATGGTTCATCGTTTATTTAAAATTTAATACACCCGTAATATTATTCCATTCGACGTACGAAGAATACCCAAGGTGCGAAATACATCCTTTTTTCCTTTATTTAATTCTCTATTTTTTTTTTTTTTTTTTTTCTAAACTGCGGTGTTTTCCGAATTCAATCGACGTCGATAGTAAACAATTGTACGGACAAGGGTTGAATATATTTATTTGTAATTGAACGTTGTTGTTTTGCAAACACACGCTTACAGAAGGAATTCCCGAAATTTAGTGTTTTTAATTAAACTCGTTGTCGATAACACCATTCTTCTCGACCGTGTGCTATATTTTAGACTGTCTATAATCGAAACACAAACTTGAAATTAAAAACATTAAATATACGAGAGTAAACAGCTACTGGCGTCGTCTATAAACGTTTTAATGTCTTTGATTTTTTTATTTACTCAACAAAACATGAGTTTAATAAAATACAAAAATAATTGTATTATTTATGTTTTCGGTATTATAGCCTTAAAATTTATTACGAACTTACTTATACACGACTATTCTTCTTTCGTCTCTGAAAAAATATAAAAAATCTTTATTCAATTGTTTTACGGGCAAGCGGAAAACATTATAATTGGTACAAAACAGATAGATTCACATAAAAATCGATTCCTTCATTCAAAATTGTATACAATTTTAATATAGATTCTGAGTGGAGCGAAGATGCTAGAATTTTTAGAATGATGTTTATTTATTTTTCCCATTATCCTTTTCGTATAGAATTACTTTTCGAAAATTTTTGACCAGCACCTTTTTGAATCAGAATTCTCCTGGTACGTAATTATTATTATTCACCCTCACCCCCATAAACTCTGTATATGAGCCTGATCGCAATTTTTTTGACTTGTAGCCGACCCCATGTACGTTTACATGGCTTGAATAGGAAATGCAACGTCTGGTTTGTCTTATCGAACGTTTTCACTTTTAGCACGTGTCGTCTTCGCCGTGGATAAAACAACTGAAATTTAAAACTTCCTACGCGTATAAAATAATAATATATATAATAACATGAACATTTCATAGACTCGAGGACGTTCGGGAAGTGGCGCGTCTAACGTTTCATTTTAATGTAGCTCTTGAGATATCATAACCGGGTATATCCGTCCTTTGTTCCCCCCTCCGCTGTCCATCTGTTTGGCGGAGCAATATACAATATTATTTTATTATTATATTTATACTCGTTTTAAATATATCATTTTTTTATTCCATAGATATTTAAATTTAAAAGTAAACATTATAACATTATGCTGTAGCATAGTACTATGAAAATTAAACTTTATCCGCTTTTACAAAACTCGTTAACTAATATTTTATAACTATGTTTAAAAAAAAAAAAATATTATGTGAGACTTTTGAAAGTCAATGAGTAGCGATGAGTAAAAAAAAGGTTGAGAATGGAAAGATCTAATATAGGTTTTAAACCACATTCGTGTTAATCGGTAATGAGGATGTTAGTTTTTTTTTTTTCTGTTTCCATCGTGACGTATAGTGTTTAATTAATAATTGTGCACATAATATTATATTACTCTACAAATGAACGCGGAGAAAAAACGTGGAAAACAAAATGGAAACCTGAAAGATATTAACCTCGATCAGATAAACCTAATAAATTTGGGATTTTGTCACAAAATCCCGGTAGTCAGTACACATACCTAATAAATATCTGAATTCGTCTCCGCGTGCGGGTCTGAACTTCGCAAAATCAAGTTCTTGTATTGAAATATTACAAAATCATTATTGAACAATCGCAAATTGGGTATCGTTCGCTCTTTTCTAGTGGGATACTCTTGTGGGTGTATTGAATTTTAAAGAAACGATGAATCTTTTCTTCAGTAAGACAATTCTAAACGGAGCTAAAGATTATTAAAGAAAATTTTGCTTACAAATTATAGAGTCGTTATTTTACCAAAATAAATTTATATTACAAATTATGATGTTCGTTATAGTAGCAAATATTATTTTCAAATTTTTTACTCGGCCACACTTTCAAAATTTTCTCGTTTCCAAATATTTGTTATATTATTTTCTACCTATAATTGTATTTTCATAAGGTTTGGATAAAAAAAAGCATTTTTTGTGAAATTTCGGAAGTTTTCCCCAAATTTTGAGTGAACTAAATTGAAATGAATAATAAATTGAAAAATTACCTCTCAAAAGTATCATGTAGAGGACAATGATTGTCAAATCAAAAAGTTACTTGTCGAAACTTTAGGAAGAATATTTCCCAAACGAAAACTTGTACACATAAAAAAGTAAAAAAAAGGAAACATTATTGTCAAAACAACAGTTGCTTCGCTCCATTCAGAATTTAAAATTAATATTCGGTTACGCGAAAATTATACGGGAGAAATACACGTCCAATAAAGCGTGTCATTAAAAAACAGCTGTTTATAGAGTGAAAAAACAGTCCGTTCGTTGTTTTTATTCGTGTCCGGATGCGTTCGATCTAGTGATGTTAAATTTCAGAAATTTAATTTTTGAGAAATTTCTTGGAGGAAATTTCCAGAAATTTCTGAAATGTGTATAAAATAATACTCAATATAACATATAGTTATTCATATAAATATTATTTGTATATTTTAAAAAAACTTATTACTTTACAATTTACATATTATATTTACACAAAATAACTATATACTTTTGCACTGTTATTCTCATATGTCTTATCAAAACGACATTTACGTAAACAAAAACTATTATTCAAGTGGTTTTACTAAGAAATTTCTCTGGGAAATTTCCAAAGAGCAGAAATTTCCACTTTAGAAATTTATAAATTGAAATTTCCCACTTACATCACTAGTTTGATCTAATATTAAAATGTTCGGTTCTTCCTAAGATAAGTGTGGAGAAAATTATTATCGTCTCGAGTGCTCCGTCTCGGCAGATTTCGAACGCGAGCGCTTTGAATTGAAATCACCGCACAAACAGCCAATCAGAGGGTGCACTTCAACGAGCAGCACAATATAGCATGACGTTGTTATATAATATCATTGATAAAACACGATAAAGTAATATTATAAGTTTTAATCAAACTGGAAACTTTGCGACGGGAAACTTTGTGTTAAATCCTCTGTCGGAGATCGTACAAAAAGGCAAAAACGAAAATCGTGGACGCGAGACGACGCAAGTAGCGCCTATTGCGAAACGTCCAAATTCAATGCGGTTTTTCGACGATTCCGAGCGAATCAACTATCGAGATCGTATACCTTTCGGAAGTTTTAAATCGCATCGCGCATACATTAACACAAAAATATTTTATGTTTTACGTGCATAATAAAATGCGTTCGAATTTCGATTTGCGTTTCCGCCGGAAGCACAACGTACATTACTTTATCGCTCACTACGATATTACATAGTTATTGATAATAATTACTATTATTTACAAAAAAAAATAATTGTGTAATAATTTCTCATGTATTATGACTTTGTTTCGAATGTTATTTTCGTATTTTCTCCGGACACGTATTAGTAGTACCTTTTATTTATTCGCACTAAGCCCTTACTTTGAATAGGTACTTGATTTCTAATTTTACTCTTTCTTTTGACCAGCTCCGTGATCGAGGGTTGTGCCAAACCTCTCCCTCCCTGTCGTCAGTTTTGGGGGTGGAAAACTTTTCAACCAAAACGAACCTCCAAATTTTCGGCCATTACTCTATTTTGGTTACCAATTTAAACATTTAAAACATGTTCACTTTTTCTCTGTTAAACTACGAATTCATCATAATAACATCGTGTTTAAATTATTTTTGAAAATTAGTGATAACTGATATTAATAGATCCCAGATGTTAATGACCGAAATTTCATTAATATATGCATTTAAAAATGACAAAATATACAATGCTTTCAAATGCATTAAATATACCTATTATTTTTTAAACAGATATAGGTATACTAAATAATTATAAAATATGAAATTATATGACTTAAATAAATATACATATTTCTTTTTCTACAAATATATATTATGCGAAATTTTTTTTTTTTTTTCAATAAGGATCTCATTTTTATCACATATTTTACTTTTAAAATTTAAACAGAAGATAATATAAATATACAATGACATTCGGCATTATGAGAATCAATCGTAAACCATAGTTAATACGTTCATCGTAAAACCACATACAAATGGCCAATCGTATACTTACTTACAGCTGAAAAATAAAGTATAATTACAAAGTAATCTCTACGCAAATGATTTGTGTAAACTGGTAAACGCGAAAGATTACTCTCGGGTTGTATTGTAAAAGAAACAGCTATACGGGGGGGGGGGGGATAGAAACTAAATATTAATACGAATGATAGAAGTTAAAATTAAATATTTTACCTTAACGTTAAGGTTAAAATATATGTATATAAATATTTCTGTAAGTGTCAAGAACTCATTCTCCTCGAGATCCTTATTTCAATTGTATCGTATTTCCACTGCCTCATTTAAATTTTATTCATTATTTATTTTTTTCAATTCAACGAATATTTCCGTCTATAAGTAACTAATCCTTTTGGAAACACCGCAGTAGTCATATCGCATAGTGCGGTGAATTTTTAAGGAATTTTTTACCAAGTAATGAGCCGGTCGTTAGAGTGACGTTTTAAAACGATTTATATCATATTTTTGTGTTTAATTACAGCGATTTCGTACAATTTCTCCGTTTAAAATAATTTTAATTTATAATTAAAACTGTTTATATATATATATATATAAAATGAGAAAACTTCAGTTTTATCATTAGTGCGACACGGACCAAATAATTAGGTAAATTGCTTATTAAAAGATTCTTTAATGGCCATGCTAATAGATCACGATATTAAAATGAAATTTCGACGGAATTATAAACGAATGGTTTTAAAACTGAAGTTTAAACCTAACACGGAATAAGACACTGTTATGTGATTATAATGGTCAGACCAGCATACGAGAATACGGTTCTGTCCTTTGGGACCTTAACACACACACACACACACCTGTGACTTCTATTCAACTCAAACGAGTGTGACACTCGAATGTGAGTTTTCAAAATACGTAAGCTTTGTACTTAAAATTGACTTCTTCCTTTACGAATTATACTCCCGTGTTAACCAATTTACAATTATTTACCTGACGCAATGCTAGTTTAAGATTTAAAAAAATACTCCATGGCAACATTGATGCCCTTACTCCTTTGTTTCTCGACTCTTTACTTTTTCTATTCTAATTTGGAAAAGAACCGACCAGTCATGTCGTTGCAATGCCAATTCGGACAACTGGTTTTCTCTTAACAGTTACAATTTAGATATATTTAAATACAGTTTTCTGTATAAACGTTCATTAATACTACGTAAATAAATAATGTATGCAAAAAAAATAAATAGAATTCACAAAGTCTGCATAGCTAATTAAGTTTTCTATTGATATAAAACAACGTATTATTTTAAACAATCGAGTCTGTGGTGTTTGTTCGCGTTTGTTTGTTTGTTTTTTTTTTTTTTTTTTTTTTTGATAGAAACAGGAGTTGGGGGAATCTCAGCTTTCTACGAGTCTACAAAATACATATTTTTTATTATTCGTGACAATTCAGTAGTTGAGAGTCCTAGTAGACTCACTGAAACTATAATATTGTTGTCGCTTGATGCAGTGCTCGAATTTAGCGAAGAGATCACTTGAAGAGAGAGGGCTATACACTGAGAACTTAAGAACGATTTCCCTGCTAACCCGTCTGACGATCTCGGAGTAATCGAAATCGCAAAAAAACGCTCTAGAGTTTTAGGCCGTTGTGTCGAGACTTTTAGTACGTTAAGGCGGTTTAGGGTTTGTTTCCCGTAGCAAATTCTGATGGCGAGGTACTTCGGGGGAAGTCATTTTTGTCTAATCGGCATTCGCAACAGTTTTTCCGAAATATTTCATTCGAAAACACTATTATAGTGACGACGAAAGAAAGAAGTCGTAAGACAAACAATATTTAGGTACTTACCAAATCAAAAAAAAATAATTCAACATCGATAACCTTGAACACAGTTACTATTATATCTGGTCTATACAGATCTGAATTCCAGTGATATCTGTAAGTCCGATCAGGGTTTTTTTGTAATTATTCGCGATCGTTGACTGTTTTTTGGCCTTCAATGCGTCGTACTGCGGAAACTTAAATTACCATCCGAACGACGAACGGTAGTAATATAAATGAGTGCAATCTTTCATTAATCGAAACAATAGCTCGTGGCGCTCAAAGGGAAAAACAAAACCCCGAAAGAGGCGTTGACGGCGAAACTTATTCTTTGACGCGAAGTCATGTCATACCTTCGAATAGTCTCATATTGAAGAGTGAAACTTTGAAAAAACTTATGAAAAAACTTTGCGCTTCGACCGTGCCACAAAAAGGGAATGATTCGTTCGTACTAAATAACAGTTGGCACGTTCATTATTATTCCCTTTTTTTTTTTCAAAGGACTCAGACTCATTAAGTTCTGTAAATCGTGATCACAAGGATGACGTGACAAACATTTCGGTAATAATATGACCTCCAAAATGACACGCTCACTCTAATCTAAAAAATTCAAAATTTAATATTCTTACTGAGTAAGAATTTACTTAGCCAAGTAAAAGCTAATAACTAATTTGTGCATGTTCATGGGAGGAGGGGAATTGATTTATTTTTTATGACATTAGATAATTGTAATTTTTTTGTTTTATATTATATATTATATAAATAAACGATTATTATACTACAGTGGAAAATGTGGAGACATTTTTCGCACCGGAGGTATTCTTTGATCCTCGTGTGAAACTCGGAGAATGTGTTAAATTAAAAAAAAAAAAAGAAAAAACGATAGTTTCCAGGTTAACGATAATTAAAAAATAAACATTTATTGACTATCGTGTTACCAGGTTAACCACATTCAACAAATTAATCGGTTGCTATCAAATTTTTCACAACTAAATAACCAATGAAATTGAAGTAAAATGACGTGACAAGGAATTTTATTTTATCATTTATTGGCCATTGTGTTACCATTGTCACAATGGTTACCATGTTACCATGACCATAGTGGTTACTATGTTACTATGGTCACAATAACTCCCAAGTGACTAAGTTCACGAAGATTACCAAGTGAACCATGGCCATCTGACCACTGAAAAGGTGTTTACAGAAGGGAAAAAATAGATAAAAGGAACTAAAACCTAATATTAATAATTATAATGACATAACAGTAAACAATAATCATTGAGTTTACCTTTAACAAGACAATTACTTAACTGTAGAAATAGAAACATTTATTTATTAAAATATTAAATCAATACATTGCTTATTGTACTAAATATATAATTATGATATCACTTGTGCAGAATTTTTATTCACGTGAAAATTTTTGGTACTCGGAGTGGGAGCTGAAAGGAATTTGAATTTGTAATCGTTGGTAGTTGAGGGTATGGGGAAATTATTGTCTCCTTTGCACTCCCCCGGGTCCGTCTCTGATTACCATATTGCGTATCCTCCGAGACATTGGCATCGGTGTCGCCTCACCGTATTCCACACATCCATGTGAATATCATATAAAATATATTATGTTGTCGCATCAATATTTATGTCCTAGACACACTATAACTGATGTGATATATCGAGCGCGCGTAAACATCCCCGGAGTGAAAAGCCCCCGGGGGAATCGTAAGACGTACATAAATTGTTTAATATTTATACGATCATAAATGCCAAACGACGTGTGCAACGTGATTGAAGGGCTAAAACGGGGTAATTCACGTGCGAGTCGGTAAGTATCTATATCCACATGTATATTTTAATTTTTTTTTTTTTTTTAAATTTTGGATAAAAGATAACGTTTTAAAGACGTTTTGCTTAGATTTTGGACAGTTTTCTCCAAATTATGGAAACATTATCGAAAATTTCGAAAAACGCACCTAGGTCTTGTAAATTATCCGTCGCCTAAAATCATTCGAATACTTTTTTTTTACTAAAACAATTTTATAGATATAAAATCTTTCAATTCTCAATAGTTTTTCCAAATTTTAAGAAAAACTAGGCGCAGAAAATTTGACGAAAATAGTTATGTACCTTTTTTTTTTTTTTTATCCAAATTTTATGAAAATTGAATTACATATGATGGAAAATATTTTGGTGAAAGGAAAACTTAACTGAATATATAATATATTTCTTTTTGTAACAACAATAAACTTTAAAATTTTTAAACGAAATTTACTTGAATATGCTGAAGCTCCTTTCAAAAACGTTTCAATGAAGAAACGATTTATCGTTTTTTTTAACAAGCAATATTCCCACCGAGAGCATCCCGCGCCCGAGGAGCGAAAAATGCTCACGGTAGTCTGGGCATTTTTTTTTTTATTTTATAGTAATTTTATTATTCGTGCAGACGGTCGTCGTGAGGGTTCACTTGGTCGCCATCACGTCTTATATACAACCGCGCGCGGGAACAGCAGCTGTCTCCGGTGTTAACGCAGACGAATTAAACGCGCGCACGCGCGGATGTTTTTACGCCGGAAACTTCCGCGAATTTTCCCCGATTAATTATGATCTACGGCGGCGGCGGCGGGGATTTCGATAGGGGTTGGGGGGAAAAAAAAAACAACCGCACGTCACGAATGTGTGTGTTTGTAACTGGCGCGATATTATAGCTACGCACGAACAGAACGAAAGGTAAAATTTACAGTGCGCGTTATTTCAACGGGAGAAAAATGTGATTTACACCCATATAAAAGAAAATTACACAATATCTGAGAGTTTCAAATCGCTTTTCGTATTTAGCCGATTCATTCGTAAACGTCAGCGGGAAGTGAAATATTAACACTAGGAACTGGATTTATTGTGTATACATATGTACATACGTGTATATGTATGTAAGTATTTATGTATGTATGTATGTATGTATGTATGTATTAAAGAAATAAACAAAATTCGCAAGTGTAAAAATACTTTTTAATAATTATCATTTAAATGAAAAAAAAAAAAAACCTGGTACACACTAATTATTATTATTCTTATAATGAGACTTAATTGTCAACTTATTCTTTTCGGTCACAAAGATCTACGAATTTTATTTTCCTAGTTTAAAAGTCTAAAATTTGATCCAAAAACAAATTCGTTTCGATTCTTTTCATCCGAAAATCACCTTTTTGTTTTCGCCCAAATATTTAAAAAATCGTTTTCCCTTTTCGCCCAAGAATATTATTAAGGGCTACGATAGGTGTTAAATACTTAGGCATGTATTGTATTGAATAATTCAATGACTTTGATTTGATGGAAATTTTTAGTGTTTATAGTTATACGATAAAATCTATAAATTGACAATTTTAAATAATAGAAATTAGGATTGACATTAGGTGCACGTCTAATTATTAAATAATTAAATGATAGTGTTTTACTATATTACATGTAGCCAATTTCGAATTTAACGTTGAATAACTTTATAAAAAACTAATAATTTAAAGTAAGTGCTTCCTAAGGTTTCGATTATGAAAACGTGGGCGAATGAGGTTATAATATTCTCGGGCGAAAAGGAAAAACGAATTTGAAATATTTGGGTGAAAATAGAAAGGACATTTTTAGACGAAAGGAGTCTGTCGGTTTCGACCAAATGAACGTTCGACTCTGATCGGTAGAAATTTAAGTGAGCGGAGATTCAAATAACGCCTTCTTAAATTCTACACACGAACGTCTGTGGTGGATTTCACATAAAGTAAACCAGTATTTTTATTCGATACGCCGTGTGTATTTCCTAAAACTGTCAATCCCTTCGGTCCTCGATCTTGCTTTAAATTTTTCACTGCTTCTTTTATGACCACCCAAATATTGAACTAAGACCATTTATCTGGTTTTTAATATTGGTTTACATACAATATCCTCTGGAAATCCAAAGTTGACATAAACATAAATTAAATCATTTTTTAAAAATCATCTCTACTCAATGGTGTATTCATTTCCTGAATAAATTATTGAAATTAAAAGTTTACACAACTTCCTCGATTTTTTTTCAAAAGTATTTGCATGCACACATAACTGTGTTTCATTAAATGACCCTGAAGAAGAATAAAAATTTTGTATTCTAAGATTGACTAGAATTAGTCAAAATGTCATAAATTATGTGAAGTTATCGTGAAAAATATCTAATTGTGTAAAAAAAAAAAAAAAAAAACTAAATAAACATACTTATGTAGATATAAGTAAAATGGAAGTAAGCTTTTTTTGTTTAATTTGGAATATCTATGCAAGACACTGTTCCATAAATAAGTACAGTCGTTATTCGTATTTATCATATTAGATAAATCGGTGTGTACACGCAAACAATATACAGTCGTTCTTGTTTTTCTTTCATACTTATTTATGCTCCATATATTATTTTTCCTTCGAAAAGAAATTTACGCGGTTTGATTGACGGCGTCCAATCAATAAAAACGTCCACACAAACACGACGGCACTTTCCAAGCACCCACATCACTCTCGAGAAAGTCCTAATTTTTCTTAAAAGGCTTTCGAAGCTCCGCAATATAAGACCTCCCACCCCCCGCCGGACATAATCAAAAGTTTTCTCTCTCTCTCTCTCTCTCTCTCTCTCTCTGTCATTCTCCGTCTCTCTCTCTCTCTCTCTCTCTCTTTCTCTACCCTCTCTAATCGATTAAACACCCGTGTTTGCCGTTGGACGCCAAAATTAAACCATTTATCTTGTATTGGGGTCACTCGAGAGGACAGGTTAATTTAAAATCTAAGTGGGAATCTTCTTCGGCGGCATGTCGTCGATTTTCAGAGTCGGACAGGGAGGGAGGGGGGGGGAGAAAGCAATTTTAATCCGATATCAAACAAACTGCATTCGTCCGGCGATTTGTTTGAATATTTAAATCCGAAACGACATCGAAACGTATTGCACCGTTCGATTTTTCTCGGAATTTTATTTATTTTGTTCATTTAATAATGCAGTAAGATTTTAAAAATGCAATAACTTTTGTTCACTTATAAATTTTTTTCTCTTGAAAATTGTCGTACGACAGCAATAACGTATATATATTTTTTCAAATCCCAAATTTTTGATAGGTTAAGATTAGTTTTGATAGGTTAATCCGTTCATTAACTAAAGTTTTTTTTTACGTTTGTGAATAATTTGATAATTTTGTCAAAAACTACATAAAAATTGGTAACATTATGACGCCAATTATTGGTTATATTAATATGATTTACATTATACTCGTAACAATATTTTTCGATTTTTTTTCGCTAACTAAAAAAAAAAAAGTCGTTGAAAATGAACGGATAAAACTTAATTAGACATTTAAGTACCAATATTTTTTTTAAAACCATAATTAGCTGAGTAAATTGATATTTTTTTCACATACTCAAAATTTTCGTGCACCAAAATATTTTTTATAATATTTTCTATGTATATTTCAGTTTTCATAAAGTTTAGATTAAAAAAAAAAAATTAAGTTTCCGAGTCTCTCTAATCGAATTCCGCTTCTGTGCTCGCATGACCGTATCGGTTTGCGACATTTATTTCGAATTCATAGAGTAAAATATTTTTAGATTCTGAGCGAAGCGAAGAAATTTATGAATTTACAATGATATTTATTATTACTTTTTTTTTTCGTTCTATAAACACTTTTTCGTATAGAAATATTGATCTAAAAGCCTCGATCTACCACTTGTTGATTCATCAATTTTTTGCTTGGCTCTAGATAGTACTTTATACTTATCATTTCTCAAAATTCGCGTTACTTCAAAGCGTTTACACCTGACGCTATTATTGGACCCCCCATCACGTGTATCCCTCCCTCCTTGTAAAAACCTTTATCTTGATCCTGACCCCAACCCAGGCCTTCAAATCAAGACCTTTCCACCATGTCATTTTAACCCCTCTCCCCCTGACAATCTACCCGCCTTGCCATAATCTTACCTATCCTGTAACCATGGTAAATATGACAAAAATAGAAATCGTGGTAACCATGGTAATCATGGTTACCATGGTAACCATAACAACCATGGTGACCACAGTAACGTAGTAATTATCGTTACATGTTTACCGTCTAATCACTGAATTTAATACATCCACCAAGTATATACCACCCGAAAAGCGAAATATATCCAAGGTGCAAAGTTTGTCCGGCCTTTTTATAGTTTCGTCGTCGTTCCGAGAGCGATTTTTGAAAGACATGACAGTTTTTCACCGCGACGACGGCAATTCCGAAATTCGTTTAGTGCTGAGCCACGTGGAGTGGTGTAACATAATCCTCGCGCTGAAATTCGCGTTCGCGTGACGTACACGAAAATATATTTTGGTAGACCTGGAAAATCGCGTTCGATATTGCCGTCAGAAAAATCGAATCGAAAAAAAAAAAGAATTATCCGTTACGATAAAAAATCGATCCGCGTTTTGGACGAAAACACCGAAGTCGAAATATATATATATATATATATTATATAATACGAACGACAATAAAGTTCCAAAGCTTATTACGGAGACTCTTATCTTATAATTTCCACCCCTCCCACCGATACAAATATACATAACGATGGGATTTTTCGTGTTCAATAAAACGTCGTTATATACCGCGCGAAGAATATTACCGTAAATTTATCATCTGCCCGACACGACGTATTTTCTTTTCGTTTTTTTTTTTTTTTTTTTACATCGTAAAATGTAGGCCGAGAGATTGAATATATTTCTCGGGACAAAGTCGGTTGTTTGCGTACGCGCTAAATATTAAGAGTAACCGTTTTGAATGTATATAAATATATAAGTGTATACGAACGATCAAGTGAACTCTGCTCTAAAAAAAAAAAAAAGAAAACGAAAAGAAAAAATACCAGAAAAGCGAGAGAGAGAGAGAGAGAGAGATGGAAATTCTCACAATACCTTAATGACGTCATTAGAGGTTATTGGAAAAATCCGTTCGAATCCATTACTCTAATGGTTATTGTGTCAGCTGCTGCTGCTGCTGCTGATGTTGAATATTTACTGGGGATTTTGAAAAATGCCTACCGATTTAGATAAATTATATTAATTTAATTTACGTTCCAAAATAATATTAATTCAATCGTTACCGGATATTATTGTTTTTAACCCCGTTGTCGTTTGACGTTTTTACCGCATTTAAAATTATTGACCGTAGGCAACGCATCGTTGTCATTATTTCCATACGTTCTACGCGGCATCGGAACGGCACGTCCAAATACTTACGACGGACACAATCGACTCGTTTTCTGCTTTTACCAATATTTGCTAAAAGAAACCATTAAAAATTATTTTTACGAGATTATAGTGGAAATATGCAATAGTATGCATTTTACTCGAAATGTGTAAAAATATGAAAAATAAATTAACCGCCATTTAGTTCGACATGATATGAACCGTAAAAATTACAAACAAAATCCATAACAAAAAGTAGCAAAAGAAACATGCCAATGCATATGAATCCCCAGCCGTAGTCATAAATATGAAAAAATATTATTCCTAGTTAGCCGTAATAATTGCAATTTTGTTTATTATTAGACTCTTCGCACCCAAATTAGGAATAAACACTACACGTAAAAAAATTAAAGTATGAACAGAAGAACAAAGAATTTCCGTAGTGCGAAGTATGTCCGGCTTTCTTATCTATACTTTAATTTACTTTACTTCAATTTTATTTATTTATTTATTTTTTTTTTTATCTTATAAATAAAGAATACTTAAAAAAAAAAATAATTAGACAAAAGAGTGTAATTACACTAAAATGTTTCTTATATTACTGTCTCTCTATTTCCATAAAGTTTGGATCAATAAATGATGGTCTCCTAGTCTTTTTATTACATTTCGGGTAGTTTTCAAAAAAAAAAAAAATGAAGCATTAAGAAATAAAAAAAATTACTTCTCTAAAGTTTCAACTAGAGGTAAATCTGGGTTCCAAAAATTACCAATCGAGACATTTAGACAAGTATTCTCATACGAAAAAGTGTTTACAGAAAAAATAAAATAAAATAAACATCATTGAAAAAACACTAGCTTCTTAACTTCGATCAGAATTTAAAATAATTTTCAGTAGATGCGAGTTTATTTGAAATATTGTTCTTTAAAAAGGTCAAGATTTTTTACTATGTTTTTTTTTTTTGAAACTGGTATTGTTAAGTTTTCCTTTCGTATTGTTTCGTAATTATATTAAAAATACGTAATTTACCCTATAATTTAGCTTAGTTTTCTTAAACTAAAATACACATTATTCCCATGTCAGATTTCATTTCGTGAATATACTATCATGACCTTATCGCATAAACCGTTTTTAGACTCGTGCACAATATTATTATGTAATGCAGTCATATCCGTTTAACGGAGAGAGATAATTGTGTTAATACTTCACTTCACATTTCACGAACAGAAGACTTGTTCGTGAACTTAAAACGCATTTAGCATAACATACTACACCATATTATTATGTATTTTGGTTTTTGTAAACTGCGTCGTGTTTTTTTTTTTTTTTTTTTTTCTTTGGGAGAGATGTTAATAAATTAAAAACTAAATTACAATGGCATATATACAAAGGGGAGAGTGGTCTAGAAGATGAATCCACCTCCCCACACAGATGTTTCTATCAAACTATTTTAATTCATATAAAATTTATCTATTTTGTATAATTTAAAGGAGTTAAATTTCAAATTTTTCAATAATTTTTTCCAAATTAAGGAGAACGACCAAAAATTTGGGGTTAAAAAATTTCAGAATATAAACAGAAATATTTTGTACAAAAAAAAAAAGAAAAACGAACGACGCACAAGTATTGGGATAATTTGGTCAATGGACAATTTGAGAGAATTTTATCCGTTTTAAAAAAAATTATTATTAACCATTCAAAATATTCCAAAACAGATCGAATTATCTCACTAGGACACTTAAATCTTATCGAGATAATTCGATCTTTTTTTATTATTTATCCGTTTAAGTTTTTTGTAACCCGTAATCCGAATCAAGTCCAAAACTGGATCAAAATTTTCCAAAACAGATCGAAAAATCTAACTGGCACAAAATATCACCATATTGTTCATGACACTTTTATTTAATCTACATTTAAAGTTCCATAAAGTGTAAATAGATAAATTATTTCTTGAATTTTAACAAAAAAAATTATTTTTGAGTGATAAAAATTGTTTTTTTATTTTACTTTTGAGAGGTCATTTGTTGAAATTCCCAATAGTGTTCTCAACATTGAGCATAACTACCCACAATTTGAAAAAAAAACGCCTTAAAAATTGTTTTTTTTTCTTTAAATCTAAATTTAGTCATAAAATTGGTCCATTAAAAAATTATTTTTTTCTTTTTTGTTATAATAACAAATTTAATTATTTTTTAGTAAAATTATTTTCTCGAATAAACCGAAGCACCGATCGGAATGGTTTTATCGGAGAGACAAAATTTTATCGTTTTTTTAAAATTTAGTGCACCGACCAGAGAGTATTCACAAGAATCTCACCCCCGAGGAGTGAAAATCGACGATGCGAAGTGTGTCCGGTTTTTGTTACTGTTAGTAATTCCCAACAATACAATTATTTTTAAACAAACTGTACGCGCGAAACCTAAACTATTATTCGTGTAAACGCGGTAAAGAAAACTCGTTTTTTAACTCTCATTCGTCATATCAATATGTTTTCTCGGAACCATTAAAAACCGCACATCAGGCAAAAAAAAAATAATACTTTAAAATAGCATTTTGACTGACACGTACAAACAATTCAATGACTATTATTATTATTATACATTTTTCTCCTTCGAGGAGCACTATCGTAATAACACGTAATGGCATGCTTTTCTCGGAAATAAGAATTAAATGTACGACGTACGTGGAAAAAATGCAATACTTCTCTTGAAATAAAATAAATTATTATTATTATTATTATTATTATTTGATACAAAGTTTTGGAATGCCATTTAAATGCGAAAAATAGTAAAACGCACGATAAACACATTTCACCCCCAGTTTTTTTGAAAAAAATGCATATTTAATTTTTTTTTTTTTTTTTGAAGGGGGGGGGTATGGAATAGTGATAGATTACTGAAGTTTACACACCCATCGAGTAACAATAACCATGGAAATAACTCACTCGGTTAAATTTAAATCACTGTCTCTTGATGTGTTACAATAAATGACAGAATATATATATCTATATATATATATATATATATATAGAGAGAGAGAGAGAGAGAGAGAGAGAGAGAGAGAGATATAAATCAAATCTTCAACTGTGAATAGTAGTATTCGAAGAATTGAAGGAGAAAATTTTGCAAATTTGTCAAAAAAAAATGTTTATTCGTTAGATAGGAGTCAAATTTAAACGTATTATTACAATATGAATGTAATTTAGTTTTATGATTTTAAAAATGCTCGACAAAAAAAAAGTAAATATTTTAAAAACAGGACTATAAATGTCCTTTAGGTATTATCTCAGACCAACAGGACCGAAAGAAGAATAAAAGGACAAACCTGTATCCTGTATAAAACAGGACGTGTGATGACCTTGAGCTAAAACTATTTTATTTTACTATTTTTATTGAAAATAAACAATTAGTACTACAATAACGGTAATAATGATAATTATACGTTTCTAATTTTAGCGTTTTCTTTTGTTCCAGGTACGTATCTATTTTCAAGTTCAAGCTCGGTTTAGATCGATCCTCGAAAACGTCGTCTGTTTGTAACGTATTTAAGTATTTTTATTGTTTTTAGTCCGGTTAAAAACTATTGATAATCTAGAAAAATACACTCTTCTGGAGTGAATAATAATAATAAATATTAAAAACGCTATTTCGATCGCATAAGGACGAAAACGCGTGCAGGAAATGTTTGGGCAAAAAAAAAAAAGAAAAATAAATTACAGGATAAAGAATTGAAAATTTGAAACGAGAGGTTTTGAAAGGAATCCGCGTTTCACTTGAAATAACTTATTTCGCGAAAATTCAATCTTAAAACGATTATAACAATAATCGATAAACGAACCGTTTTTGACGAACAGAAAAAACAAACACTCGTTTACGCTCACCTCGATAACGCGGTTTCTAATGCACTTTCGACGAAATTATGTGTTACCAGTGGCGTAACTAAGAGAAATCAGAGGGCGCGGTCGAATCCGGATCCGTTCGCAGAGGGGCCCAAAATAATACATTTTTGTTTTACTTTTAATATTTAATTAAAACTATTTTTTTTCTATCATAATATATTATAAAAAGAAATGTATATATAATATATATATATAATAATTCAAAATAATTATATTTTATCACTATTATTATACTATGTAGAGGCCCGTATGAGTGAGAATATTATTAAATTAACGAAATGTATTTCTTATACTATATTTGCTATTTAATAATATAAAAATAATAATAATAATTATAATAAATTTTTAATAAGGTGAATGCCCTCCTCAGTTATTCTTAATAAATATATATATATATATATATATATATATATATATATATATATACATAGATTAGGGGAGGAGGGCTGAAAAATTCGCTTCCGGTCCCAAATTTTGAAGTTACGCCACCGTGTGTTACTATACATCAGTGTTTTCAATCACTCGGCGGTTGCTTCTAGGAGAAACTCGAACTGGTACCGAAACTTATCCCTTGAATATTATATGTTCTGATAAAACTTCAATTGTAAATTAATAAATTATTCAGATGGGCTAAACGAGAAGTTTCGGAGAATTTTACGTCGAAATCACATTTCAATCTGGTGGTCACAGGATAACGCGTGTTACAATAATAGTGTATTTCATTCATCGTATAATTAATAATTGTTGTTCACTATAATAAGGTTAGATTTTAGTTTTTCGAACTACTCTCTACCGTCAAGGGCCCTCTATTTACGCTAGGACATTATGAGTATTTCAGAATTTTTCCAGGGCGGATCAGGGGCCCACAATATGAATTTAATTAATAATAATAATAATAATAATCGTTTATTTTACCAACAACAGAGTTTATACAGATTACATGCAATTTACAGTTGGTCTACTCACTAAAGCCAAAGTCTGTGTTGTGATTATTATTTTAATTTCAATCACCTAATCTTTTTAAATTCGAAGAGCATAAAAAAAATGTTAACACGTTCAAAAATATTTTACATTTAAACACATATCATGTCTTTTTTTAGTATTACAAAATGTAGACCAAAAAATATAGGAAATACTCAAATTAAAGCGGTCCATTTTATAATTGATTGAGCAATATTTTTACAAAAAAAAAAAAAAAAACAAAAAGATTATAAGAATTGAGAAAATGTTGTAATACTTACATTCAAATATTATTCAATTTATTGACTGGTTGTTATATTTACTAATTATTATAAAATTTGATTTACGATTGATAATAATAGACCAATTTTTTTTTTTCGTTTCGGGGCTCAAAAATTCGAAATTAGGTTTAGTCTACGTCGGTATACTAATGATATTATATTTTGTAATTATTTTAAACGTTAATTTCGGAATCGGAACAGCCATCACGCCGCAACAGACGAATAGACTCCTCGCCGGAACCGTGTAAACTAGATTAAGGACTTAAATACGCGCGTTGACGTAACACAACGAGCCGGAATCCTCTCGGGAATCCATTATATAATAATTTAACATGTTTTCAAAACGGAAACGTCACATTAAGTCCGCTCGGTGTGTCGCGAATAAACAGTATGTATATAGAAACGAAAATAATTTGATAATTTATTATTGAGGTTTTTTTTTCATTTCGAGTGTATGTCGTTTGTAGTTGTGAGAGTATTCCTTTTTTTTTTTTAATTTTTTTCTATTCAAACAGACGAGACCGTACACTGCCAAATCGCGTCCGAATAAGACCCCGTATAATATCTTTATATATTTTTACTCTGTGTGTTGTTCAAAGTAACGAGTCCCTTCTGTTCCTCGGACTTATTCGACCCGGAATTACGAATTTCGGTTTAATACACGTAAAACCATTGAAATATTATAGAATATAATCTGAAATGAGAAATAAGGAGATAGAATACTCTCGCAAAAAAAAAAAAAAAAATTAAAAAAGATTGTCATTTTAAGTATTATACGCATTACTGTTTTTTATTCGGACAGTTTAACTATAATATGTTAAACTTAGAGACATTATTATGTCACACAAGCCTGTCGAATATAGTGAGACCTCTGAATAACGGACACTTTCGGTCTGTTATTCGAAAAATATATTTTGATCAGAAAAAAAAAAAAAGATTCAAATACCTACTAAATATTATTTTGCACCAAAACATAACTCATATTATTATCTATATATTAGAATGAAAAAAATAAAAATAAGCAAATAAAAAATAAACGTCATTGTAAAAACACTATCTTCTTTGCTCCACTCATAATCTAAAATGTAAATTTCAAAAATTATATCGGATTTCATAGTTTTCACGTTTTAGTTTGGTTAAAGATTTATTATATTGTTTTTTTTTTTTTTTTTTTGGGGAGGGGGGAAGAGTGGTTATACCTACCAGCAATATATTTTTCGATTTTAAAATTATTTAAGCTTTCTTATTTTTTAAATGCGTCAATAAATATATTCAGATTAAAGGGTGAAGAGAATATAAAATTAAAACAATTATTTTTTCCACATAGGTATTGTATAAAGTAAAATTATTTATTAATTACACACTAATACACAAATAGGTCTAGTAAATTAAAAATATAATAAAGTAATAAGTAAATAAATAAATACTCGTTGAATTACTTGTATAGGGAATTACATTTTTAAATTTGCGGCGACATTTTGACGTGGACCCCATTGCGGGATGTCCTCAAGGTGGCACTAAAAAAAAAAAAAAAAGTCAAAACTGTTGTAAAGAACATATTTTTAATCTTAACTTACACATTCCAATGTCACGACCACGCTTAATGCAATCATCCTGTATGTGCGCCTATAAAAGTAATTATTATTTATACGTACCGAGAAAATTGGCAAATAAAACGAACTGTAGATTCTTGATAAATTTCTTGCAGATTTAACGCGGTAAATCCGAGTCGGACACCCTGTATACGATGTAGTAACATTAATTCTAATACGGTTGCGAGAATACCAAACATATAAATAGTATGTACGTTTGTATGAAAAGAAAATAAAGAAACCCGTAGAAAATTTCACGTCTCTTTATTATCCCATTAATATTCTTCCGGGACAACGGTATATTGTTTATAAGCTCTACAGTGAACGCGGAAGCATAATAATACAATGTCATTAGAAAAACCAAGAAAAAAAAAAAAATGAAAATTCACCGACTTAATCGTACTTAATGCGATTTCGTATACATACTATATTATAATACTATACTATCGTGACGGTAATATTCCGCAGTGTTTCGGATCGTCTTGAGTTGTCACTGAGCTGCTATGTTTATATTAATGATAAATGTAAAATTTAAACAGTCTGTAATCGCCAAAACGTTATAAAAAAAGCATATTTTAAAAAGTAAAATATTGAATCGTGTAATTTCCTTTTTTGCCAAATGATATTTCTATACAGATAATATACCATATACTAATAATTACCAAAGTTTATTTGATATTTTTAAACAGTTATTATTAAAAACTGGTTAATTTACTTTACCGGGTAAATTTATCCGGTAATAATGTATGGGACTTAAATCTCTTAAATTTAATATATAACGGTTGTGTATAATCAAATATAATACAAATTATGTATTTAAGAAATTACATCACAAAAAAAAAAGTTAAAACTTACAATAGTTTTATGATACAAAACAATAAAAATAAATAAATCAAATCACTTACATAATCTAACCTAACTATAACAAGAAAAACTTATAAAAAAGAAACTTTAAAAAAAAACTATATGAGAACAGTTGACAGGTAACTGTTTAAAAATTTCAAACAAATATTGGTAATTATTCTTATATGGTACCCTAAGTTGTCTTTATAAAAATATCATTTGGCGGAAAAGGGAAAAATATAATTTTGATGAAAAAGGAAATCGACCAATTTATGTTTTGGCGGAAACGGGTATTGCCCTGTATTCTACTACTCTTACACTGTTCTTTGTTTACACGTAATTCGTTTCGATAAAAATCAAAACCTGTTACCTATTTACTAAGAGAAAAAAAAACATATTTCAGATTTTCGCTTAGTTTCAATAAAAAAATGCTAATGATATTATACAACAATGATTATAATATATTATAGTTACATAATTATATCACTACCTGTCTAATAATTGATGTATGTATATCAATTTGCCAGGTCGTTATTTCTACGAAGAAAACTCAACTGAAATGGGGTTAGGTATCGGCCTTTTTAATTAATTCTTGTCGTTCACGAATCACGATAGAAAACATAAAAATATCGACTTTTGAAATACTCTATTTTTGTAAGGACCTAATCCTCGCTCGTAATGTCGTTATTGTCAGAGATGGGACGAATAAATCAAAAAAATGTTGTAACAATGTGACAGTAATTTTGAAAATGGTTGGTATTGAAAATAATTGTAATAAAATAATATGCTTTTTGTACACACCCATAAAATCAGAATATTAGAAGTGACTTGAGATTAAATGCGCGTTTAATTCAACTTAAGTGCGTCAAAAATTATTCGAGGTTATTTGTGGGGTGGCCAGTAAATTTCTAAGGGTGGTCCAGCCACCTCAGGCCACCCCCCCCCTAAACTACGTGCCGGCCGAGTAGAGAAAAACTCCGAAGAGAAACCTCGATCGATTCAATTCGATGAGATCCGCGCCGAGAAACGGAGTGTTCCCTAAATTGGTGAACCTAAATTAGTTTCGTACGCTTTTTCATTATTACAAAAGTTTATGCCGGAATAATAAATAAACGTAAAATGTAATACCATACTCGTCCGTTGTAAATCTTCACGGTTTCATTGTGATAATTTCATTTGGAACGAGTTGCAAACAAAACGAGCAGGAAACTATGTCAATTTTAGCTGCAGTTTTTAGCTTATCGATTTGTTCTGTAAAGGTCGAGTCGCGTTTTCGATTTCAGATTTATTGTCTAACTTACTTAGTGATTGTAGTATAATTAAATATATAAGTTTCGAGGACAAAGATTTCGATTAAAATATAGCATATTAGAGAATAATCAATGTTTTTTCGAGTAGGTACAACCGGAACATTGTTATACAGAGTGATTCATTAAGCATGAACATTTTGCCCCCCCCTTTTTTTGGTCGTAAAAATAGAAAAATGTGGATTTTGTTTTGGAATGTTATCCTTAAAGTGATATAAAAAATAGTTAGAGAATACGTGGCTTTTATAGTGACTTGAACATTGAAAAAAAAAAAAAAAACATTTTTCATTTTTACGGGCAAAAAAGGAAGTAAAAACAGTAAGCATGCTTAATGTATCACCCTGTATATAATTTTCGTGCACTCAGTTATTTTATTTACAGACGCGCGTGAAAAATAATTTTTAATAACAATATTGGCGGCCGGATTTATAAGGGGAAGATAACTCGTTCGAAAACTCGGTCGGATCTCCTCGGTTCGTTCCCCGGAGGAAGGGCGTTTTAACCACGACGTGTCGCCAAACGTTTGTATTTCGTACGAACCGAAAAATGGAAGAGAAGAAAAAAACAAAAAACCAACGACAATAATAAAATAACAATAATAAAACGGGGTTCCAAACCGCATCGCTCCGGGTGTACGACTGCTGCAGCAGGTAAACGCGTGCGGTGATGACGACGACGGCGATGGCCCCCGCGGAAATCCAAAATCCAAATGGAAAAAATAAATAAAATAAAGGAGAAAAACGGAGGGGGATGCGCGCCCAAACATGTAATTTAATTTCCACGGCGTGAGTCCGACGATAACAACAGCGGTAACAACGCGGACGACAATATTATAATAAGCAATAACAATAATAATAATAATAATCGTTTTTCCGAAAATCGGTGTTGAAACGACGAAGACGATGCGACTTGGCCGATTTTATTGGTGATTTTCGCACGCATTAAATTGCCGCCGTCGCTTTTTCTACGCTCGTGGCATTTACTATACTATTTCCGCCTTTAGGCGATTGTTTTTTTTTTTTTACACCCCTTAGAACGGCCCCTGAAACATATTGTCTGCTGTTCATGAGTGAAGCGTGAATTTCGAAGTAGTTAGCAAAACGTTTAAACTATAAATAATCAATTTTTATATCCGCTGTTCGTTCTGTTCGCGAAAATCAGTAACGAAATCAAAACACGAATATTAACAATAAAATTAAATGAAATTATAATTTTAAAAAAAAACCTATTTTATTTCGAGCATATTATAACGCGTAATTTACAGTTTTTAAGCGCTATAAGTCTCAAGCTCTGCACTAACAATACTGTTTATAATAATTCAATTAAAAAATAATTTATCGACTATTATTGGTATTTTTTAATGAGCGTTTTATTCCGTTTTCGTCTGCTCTTCATAAGATAAACCATAAGGTGTATTACAGGGATGAATATTTATTTTACGAACTCTGCAGTCGACTACGTGAGTGCGTCCTGGGGTTGAACACCCCCGAATGATTTATCAACCCCCGGCGTATACACGTTCGGTGCTAAACGATTTCGCGACACGACGACGTTACGGCTACGACGCGATAAAACCCGAAATTGTTCCTATCTCACTCGGACAAGGCCACCGCAGTCCACACACAACTGAATTAAATCTGATGGTGCACTTTCGAATTCACTGCAGTGATAATTCGAACTTGCTCTCAAAACGGTGTGTCACGTACAGAAAATTTCATTACATAATCGTATAGACTCCTTTTGCTATAATGTTATTATTTATTAAATGATTCTCAACGCTTGCATGGAAACCGGGAAGGGTCAGTGAATTGTTTGCGGCCAGTACTGAGTCAATAACATTAATTTCACTTAATGCATTTTTTTTCTCCTATACTAACACTGATCCAATGGAATATTTCAGTTCGCGTTAAAAATCAGATTCACAAAATGACTGTTTTGAATTTTTTCCAAAACTTAAGTGTATACAATTTCAAATTTAAAGATTTGGGTGCTAAAAATAAAACAAAAGTGTCATACGTTATTGCTTTTACGAAATTATGAAGTAATAATATATATATATATATATATTTTTAAATACAAGTTAAAAATTCTTAATATAACAAAAGCATTAAATTTGTATTTTTGTCAAATCATACTGAGATATCCTATATTGTCGGCTTAACCCTCTCGGGTTTGAATAAAAAAAAAAAAAAAAACAAAATTAAAAAAAAAGCGGTATCGTCACTGTCAAACGGTATTTCGATTTATTTCACACCGATATCGTTGAAATAATAATTATCACATTACTCTTAATTAATTATCATTCGTACCGTTGAAATTATTTCCAGACGACCTTTGGCCCGTTAATTAACGATTCATTGTTGTAGTGATTATAATTTTATTTATTAATAATTTTGTTGTTAACCTCATTAGCCCAATCGAAAAGAAGCCCCAAACACTTTCATTAGCTGCGTTAAAGGTTTTCGAATGAATATTGTTAATATCTCGTTGGGTTTCAAAAGTAAGTTGTTGAACTGTAACGACTTGTAAAGGTTTTGACATTCAAACGCGTGATTTTCCACGTTGCATGACGTGACTGAAATACTTCTATTGCACTTTCGACCGATTTCTTTACAAACCGTAAAAAGGTCGCGTGAAATGAAAATCGAACGATAATAATCAATTATCAAAAATAATACGTGATGATACACACCTATGCCCTGAGTCGTGTAAAGAAGGGGTGGGGCGAATAGGGCAAGTGCACCGGGGCAGCACATTTTAAAGGGTGGCAAAAAAATCGGTACCTCCCCAGTAGTTCTTTATTCGAGTTCGTCATGGACAGAGATTTAAAATATTTACCAAAATACAATATTATCAATATTCTATAACCTGTTGACTGCTATGGGGGTTTTTATTTCGTGCATTGACACCAAAAATCAGGTGAAAAAACTAAAAAAGTCACTCGAGTTGCAACCGTCTGGTTATTTTAATAGCATAACGGTATGAATATAGCGACTTAATTACTACGTCATTGGAATATTGTCAATACGACTTTTCTTCGAAAACTCTTAATATATGCGTCCTACACATTATTGTGTTTTTTCAATCATTTTCATTAGCTAAATAATAATAATTGTTCGCAACTTTCCTTTGTGCCGTATTTTTTTTCCATTATTACAGATTGATTGATTGATTGTTATTGTTAATTTTGGATTTTTTTTTTTTTTTTTTCTTGAATTTAATCCAACAAAAACGCTTTATTTTCCGTTTATTTTTAATATTCATAATTCTCGTTGTTTACAGAATTACAATCGCGGGAAACGTCTATGGTATATTTGTCGACAAATATTGAATACCGTGAATTAATATTTTATAATATTTACATAAAATATATATATTTATATATAGGCGGGGTGGTTATTACGTTCAAAATTGCATATCGTACAACGAATTTCACTTTAACTTTTTCGGAAAATTTTCCATTCGACGCGAATAATTACAATTTTCTTATTGTTTACCTCGAACTATAAAACACATTCAAACGTCATTGTTTGAGTGCCATATTAAATATTACTCGAATTTTAATGAAAACAGCAATCTTATTAATTTCGCTCTCTCTCTCTCTCTCTCTCTCTCTCTCTCTCTCTCTCTCTCTCTCTCTCTCTCTCTCTCTCTCTCACTCTCACTCTCTCTCTCTCTGTGAACGCACACAACACGCACTGTACCGCTCTGTCGATCAATATTGAACAAAGATAACTTACAAACTATTTTGATTAGATAATTTATAATACATTAAATATTTATCAATAATTAGAGAAAAGATAACCACATTTATCTTGATAAAAATCAGATAATTAAAAAAAAATTCTCAATTTAAAATTTACTTCATAAATAAAATGATATCGAGTTTTAGATTATAATTTATTTGCATTAAAATTATCTTTATTTTATTAATCTAACCGTTTTCGAGACACAAAATAGATACAATACCATTTTCTTTTTCTTGTTCAATAACCAACTATAATTTAATAAAATTCAAGTTCAAATTAAATAGATTTTTTAATATAATAATAATTCTATTTATTATTATTATTATTATATTTATCATATTATCAAATATCTATATTATATTATAAACCCTTCAAATTCGTATTTTGATACTCGTGAATTATTCTGTATAGGTTAATAAAAGTTGTAAATGTATACAAATAAAAGTCGAAAATAAAATCGAATAAAAAATGGGCAATATTTAACTAAAGAAATTAACCTCTTCAAATTAAAATGTATATATTTGTCGAAAAATTTTCCAGATAACTATTTTATTTGAATATAGCCAAGAAGATAAAATATATTCAAAATTATTTTTATCTAAATAAAACTCAAAGGTACATATTTTTATCTAGATAATGTACAACACTATAATACTGTCTCACTCTGATTAGGTTAAGTTAGGTTAGATCTCTTAGAGTTTTTATCATTTTTTTTCAATCCGTAATCAACATCTTATGCCGACTTCGGGAAAAACGACGCCCCTCCCCCCCATTCTGTAATAATAAACACAGCGCCGCACACGCCGGAGTTTATCGCGTTAAAAAGTATTTTATTTTATTTTTTTTTTTTCCACTTACCGTCGCACATTCGCTACAACTCGTACGGAAATTATACGCTGAGAAGACACAAAGTTTGGGGAAATTTTGGATTTATTAGGCGGCGGTGCGCGTAACAATTAGCCGTCTCAGTTTTGCCAGGGCGACGGAAAAGTTACCCCGAAAAAGCATGAGGGAAGAGATAACTTTCGGTGGCGATAATTCGATGTCGAAGGATCGTGTAGTCCAACAGCCGCTCGGAGAGAGACTGGGAAAGACGGCACGCGTAACGGAAACCCCTTAATGCCGTCCGAGAGCGGCGTAATTAAATGTTTTTTTCTATTTCGAATCGGTTGATCTCACAAAGCTTAATGAAAAATAATGGTGGGGGGGGAATAGAGAGTGAGAGATAGAAACGAACTTAACGCGCGTCGTCAACAGAGAGTCGGTAAAAAGAACAAATTTTATTGCCTTTCCGGTGGCGGTCAAATGTTTTTGTCATCGGAAAGTTGATTTTAGTAAACGATTGAAGTGAAGAAGTTCGTCTGGTTTTACAATAGAGTTTTTTTTCTTTATTTATTTATTTATTTCCGTAAACGATTTTCTACGCGAAAAACGGCTCGGATCAGTACGTTTGCTAACGGTTGAAAAAGATTTCATTATATGGTACTCTTTAGTGAGGGTAATTTTTTATCAGAAACTGGGAAATCGAATAAAAACATTTTACCGTGAAAATTCGCTGTCAGACGTCGGAACTCAAAAATAACTAATACGCATTTTTGTGATCATTCAGATAACGATTTTCATTTGCAGTTAAGAATTCATAATGTTTTATATTAACTTTTACCAAAAGATTTTCAATGTGTATTTAAGCTTCCATAGGGTTTTTTTTTCTGTAAAAATGGGATAGGACAATAATTGTTTTTTGCAACTATCTAAATTTATTATTAAAACAAAAGATAATATAAATAAATAATGATAGAATTTGTTATTATTTCACTATAATATTTTCAATTTTTTGATTCAAGGTTTGTTAATTAACATTACAAACTTACTCATATTATGTAGGGAACGGGACTATATTATATAGATAATATTTTGAATAACCTAAGTTTAAATTATCGAGTCGTATTATATATAGATACTTAATACTCATATATTATTATTCAAATCGTATTTTATTCAAATATGCACAACTAAAATGAATGAAATAACCGAAAATGCTAAAATATGCTCTAAAAATGGAAAAACTATTGGAAAATGAAAAATAAAAGTTTCACTTTTTTGAAGTCTCTATTACATTAAAACGATTTATGTACTCGGAAAACATTGTCTAAGATCAACCAAAAAAAAAAAAAAAAAAAATCCATAAAAAAAAAAAAAATATATATTTTCTTTTGAAATCCGGACCCTACTAATATTATTGAAAACAGCCGTGCACGCGTGTGAATACCGATTATCATAATTATACGTTTTTGATTTTGGCGTTTTCTTTTGTTACAGGTATGTATCCATTTTAATTCAAGCTCGGTTTGGATCAGTTCGTGAAAACGATGTCCGGTTGTGGTATATTTTAGCATTTTTTTTTCGATCTTGATTACAGACAAAAAACGTGTGACAATCATTTATATACACAAATTACATATATATATATATATATGTGTATTTTTGTTATTAACATAGCATCATCACATACAAAGTAGTAATAATTGTATTCGATCCGCTAAGCATTTCGACCAAACACACTTATTTTTTTACCGCGTTAGATCATTAATCCCACGCTCCATCGCCCAAACAATTTTTTTTCTGTTTTTTTACATGTTGATAACAGATTTTCTCTATTTAATTTATTTTCGTGACTATTAATAATTGCCAACGAAAAGAAAGGCCAAAATACAGAATTAAACAGATTTTGTTCCTTTGAAATTTAAATATTACGAAGGCACTATTTTAATATTTATCGGAAATGAGTTTTGTGTAGAGTATTTCTCGCGAAGGAACAGTGTGTTTCGTTACAAAGTCAAAAGCCAGAAAGACAGTCTTTTCATTAAGTGTTGGAACTGACGCTTTACACTAACTTTCTTAATAATATTCCGCGTGGAAAAAAGAATATTTTCGCATAATTAATTCCTCTAAAACTTTAAGAACTTTAAGAGAAATTTTATTCTAAACTCAATAAAAGTTTATTAGTTTGTACGGTTTTCGCGGAACTTGCCCCTGGCCGGCCGAGAGTATCCCCTACAAGAAAGGGAGCGCACAAAACCAACATCGGCCTACTAGACGACTAAATCGGGATTTACGATATTATAACGTCGGGACGTCGGATCAATCGACATTTTTTAGATTTTGAACGAAGCGAAGAAACTAGTGTTTTTACAATGATGTTTATTTTTTTTTGTTCTGTATACACTTTTTCGTAACGACCTACTTGGCCCACAAATTTCGACCAATAACTTTTTGAAACCGGATTTGTCTTCAGTTGCTACTTTAGAGAAGTCATTTTTCGAATTTCTCAATTCTTCAATTGATATTTTTGATTGAACATTTTGGCGCAAGAAAATTTTGAAAATGTGAAAAAAAAATTTTCGACGTTTTTCTAACATTTTTTTCTCATTAATTTTTTTTTTCCTTTATTTATTAGATAAAAAAAGTAAAGTAGAGCAAAGCAAAGCAAAGTAAAGTAAAGTAAAAGCAAGAAAGCCGGACATGCTTCGCACCACGGATATTCTTCGCTCTTCGGGTCAGCTACTCTTGGTGGGTGTGTTGAAAATGACGATTATTGTATATTATTACTTTCTTTCGTTCAGAATCGTTTTATTTGAAGAAATGATTTATCGTTTCTTTAAAATTCTACAAACCCATCAAGAGTATTTGACCCAAAGAACGAAGAATATCCGTGGTGCAAACTATGTCCGGCTTTCTTGCCTTTACTTTACTTAACTTTTTTTTTTTTTTTTAGTCTCAAATATAAAATATAATTAGACGTTTCGTGAAAAGCGTAAACATTATATTATGTGTTTTTTTTTTTTCAATCGTATCATCATTTTACGCTCAGACGCAAATGAGTGTAATGCTATAATATTTTAGTCCCATCGATCTAGCACACTATTTTACGGATTTTATTATTATTATTATTATTATTATTTATTTATTTTTTCCCCCGCGTTTGATATATTTCAATCGCCTCCCGCGAAGAAATCTGTAAACGAGAGTAGTATTTTGCGTTGCGGAAAAACCCCCGTGAAAAATGATACGCGCGTGTGCCGCGGACCGTGAAAAATGATATCACACCCGTAAACCGTAAAAATAGATCATGTAAAATTCAAAATTGAATATAGCAAAAGAAAAAAAAAACACATTCAAAGCGCACAGTAGTACACCGCTCGTATTCCGTACAATGGCGGCGGGTGCCGATTGACAGGCGATATACGTACACTACTTATTTTCCTTGTACAATATCATATCTCTTTCCTTGCGGTTTCTATACATATACATATTCTCTGACACCGATTCATAAATCTCGTGCGATTTCACGCGACGCTCTAGTCGTTTTGACGGACGATAACGCATATTTCAGTCTACCGGATCGGGGAAACAAAATAATACGTGTCATAAATAGTAGTACTACGTGTAATAATAATATGTATAAAACGGATTTGGAATTGAAACATATAATAAGTAGGGTTACGATTTTCAGGCAAATACTTTTTTTTTTTTTTGGGGGGGGGGGTAAACAAATTAAACATAATTTCGCCTTTTTCGGCCTTTTCACCTAGAAATTACTTTAGTTGTTTATACCACTTTTAGATTGTCAACGAAGTGAAGAAGCTTATGTTTTTACAATGATGTTTATTTATTTTTTTTCGTTCTTTCTGGTAGCACTTTTTTGTATAGAAATACTTGTCCAAAAGTTTCGATCAGTATCTCATCTCTATAGAACTGGTAAAAATTTATGTGGCTTAAATTACTTTACTGTATACACATCATAATAACCCAAAACAAATATATATAAAATTTATTAAATAATTTTATATGTACAGATAATATTATAACGTTTTAATATTTTTTGAATAACTTAATCTAACCTAACTATAACAATGGTATAACTATATGATTATATATATATATTGACACGTAACTGTTTAAATGTGACAAACAAATATTGGTAATTATAATATTATATGGTATCTAAATTATTTTTATAAAAATATCATTTGGTGAAAAAGGGAAATGTATACTTTTGACGGAAACGGGTCTCACCTTAGCTCGACTCCGCGCCAGTATCGAATCGCCCAGCAGCGTGAACGGCGTTGTACACAATATGTTTTTGTTTTTGTTTTTTGTTTTATTGCTATTGGAAATGACGTACGAACATCGCACATCGCGGCGGCGTAATGGTTTCCGTCCGAGGGGCTCAGAACAAACTCCGTCCAAACGTTTGCCGATTATTCCTCGGGGCGTGTTTTCAACTATAAAAACTGGGGAAATTTCATAATAGTGCAACGCTCGGGTCTCCCGAGGTCTGCGCGCGCACAATGAATGCCGCCGCCGCCGTATTGTGTGGTGTACTGTACAATGATGGCGTACGGAGAGACCGAACACAGTTTATCAAACGTATCTCGACCACCCGCCCTTATTTCGTACATTTATTACCTGTAAATTAATCTGTATTTTTGTAATATTAATAAAATTTATAAATTTTAAGTGAAAATATAATCTCTCTCCATCCAAAATTTCCTTACCCCGAAACACTGTATACAGCCACCTGTGCACGAAAATCCGGCCCTGTCATATTTATTATTTCCATATTATGTAATTGTTTGTTACTACTGACAGTAACAGAGTTTGTGACTTTTTTTTTTTTTTTAATAACAATAAGAATATGCATTTATTTTCGAGAAGAGTCGGAATCACTCTGTAAAGACAATGCGCTCGGTAATTGCATCGTTTTTTTTTTTTTTACATTTTAAACACAGGTTATAATATACAGAGAGAAACAAAATAATTTACTATTTATATTATTGTTCTCCGTCACGAACGCGATGGAAACGTTTTACGACGTCCGTTTATAGAAAGATAATATTTCCATCGTATAATAATGTTATACGTCTGGGCATGAGACACTACTGCTTCGGGTGAATGTATTTCCGATCCGATACGGTGAAACTATTTTTACTGTTATTTATTTTTTTCCACGCGTATACGTATATAGTTATTTCGTTCCCAATAAAACCGATAAGCCACTGGCCGAACCGTAAAGTCAATTGACACTCTGTCGTGTCGCAAAATCGCATTACAATATGGCGGCTGTACTATTACTAGCGTATTATCGTAGTGATTCGAAGTCTACAACTGCGTTAAAACTACTGACTTCGTGTCTTTTATGACGACGACGAACTTGTGCGTTCCAAATTGATTGAAAATATCGAGATAAAACGCCAAAAACTCGCGCGCGCGCGCGCGGATCAAAAAACCCGCTGTCGTAAAGTTCCTATTGCCGCCAATCAACGGTCCGCGAAAGGAACGTGTTGAGTTTTCGGTTTATCGAGCTAAAATCAAAATACTGATGTCGAACGGCAACGAAATTTGTAATAATGTTTAATACTACGCGTGTTATATTCGGGTGACCCGCGCCTCGTCTCGTTAAGAACGCAATTGTAGTCCCTTTTTTCCAGCATCTGCGGCGCCAGCATGTCCCCTCATCCCGAAAAACTTTAAACGGGACGCTTTTCGTCCCGTTTTCGAAAAACTGCCCCGTTTCAATCCCGTCACTTCCGTAACAAATTATTGTGCGCATATTTATATAATAAATGTCGTGTATACGAATATAAAAGAAGGGGAAAATACAAATGTACAGCTTTTCAATGAACTCGAAATTCGATTTTTCAAACGATACAATTATTGACAGTCTGAAGAGGTAATTTAGACATATGTAATATGTCTATCATAGTCCGTGCCTAAAATTATTCATCTCAATTACCCGGGGTTTTGATTTTTCTCCCTGATTATTTATTTATTTAATTCAATGATCTACTTCGATAATTAAAATTAATCATAATGTAAATCACATATAATTATGGATAAATTATTATTATGACTTATATGCATAAAAGAGATACAATTAATATTCAAATTATTTGTTAAACATTATTAATTAAATTCAAACTGAATGTAATACGATATTATTGTTAAAAAGACATTTTGTTTAGTGTTATATTTCGTTTGAACGAATATTTTATTTTTATACTGTGATTAAAATATCTCACCCTAAAAATTACCCAAACAATGATAAATAACCGTAAATTTTTGGAGAAAAGCCCCAATCCGGCATCACTGGGGTGAGCTGAATTCAAAAATCATATATTATAAAATAAATAACGAACATCGTCATTATTGCGCTCGGATGTGTGTTTACGAATGCGTGAAACTCCGCAGTAGAAAATTGAATCGTGCGCGTTTGCGTTTTTTATTGTGTTTTTATCTTTGCACGAATAATGAAAAATTATGATTATTTTAAGCAATAAAAAACCGGACGGGAAAAAGATTCCAGTTAGTATTCTAAATCAATAAACGAATAAATGCGCTCACACTGCAGCTCATCCCGTATATTATTATCGTATTCATGGGAAATCAGGGATTGCTGTCAGTATAGTATAACGTAGAGAGAGAAAAAAAAGCCCCTCCCCACCGTCTTCTTCGAGCGAATTTATCTGACCGAGGTTTTCCGTTTCAATAATTTCGTTCCGACTATAAATCTCCAACAACAGCATAAACGTATATTGCCTACACACACACACACACACACACGCACGCACACAAGCGATTCCTGGTGAATTTTTTCATCGCCATAAAGGGGGGATGCGATAGGGATGAGGGGAATCGATTGAAACGGGGGAAAAAATAAAAAATAGGCGCGACGAGTTATAATAGTCGGAGTGCATAAAAAAAAAAAAAAAAAAAAAAGGTTAAAATACGCGTTGTAGTTGCCAGTCGTCGTCGAAAAGTTTTATTCGTACGTTTTGAACCAAGGTGCGTTTTTGTATTATACAGTGACGTTTGGCCACTGCGAGTGACGTTTAGACGAAATGAACACAATATTATAACACTAGAGTTTTCGACACTTGACGTTTCGTGAAAACAAACATTTGATATTTTGAACGACGAGATTTTCTCGGTGTCTGTGTCCGAAGTCATTAATTATTCTCCGCCCAAAAATATTGATCGACGAAAATCGCCGTTTTCCAGTGGAATATCGGATTTGATGTCGTGTTAATTCAATTAGTAGATATTAACGTGACAAAGTGTATAGGGGTATGATCACGACATTTTTGATTTTAGTAGCAGTGGCTATAACCCAGGGGGGTGTTTTGGATTTCTGGACAACCCCCTTAAACCATATTTATGGAAATTTTATCAACGAGCATTAAAAAAAAAAAAAAAACCCTTTTAATTATAAAATTATATACTCTATTAATTCAGAAATAAATTTTAAATATGCTTTAAAAATTCATATTGTTGTTAAGTGCGATGCTAAATTTTATTTGTTTAAAAAAAAAACGTTAAAAAAAAAAGAAAAAGCATTATTGATTTTTATATTATTAACTTCTTTCGTTCAGAATCGTCTTATTGAAGAAATGATTAATTGTTTCTTTAAAATTCCACAAACCCACCAAGAGAATCTGACCCAAAGAGTGAAGTATGTCCAACTTTCTTGCCTTTGCTTTGCTTATTTTTTTTTTTTTTCTTAATAATAAAAAAGAAAATTCTATTTTTTTATATGTTTTTTCGCGCATATTTAAACGTTTAGATAAATATTTTTTAAAGCATATTATTGCGCTTATGACATTTTTTTTTAGAGCTACAAATTATGAGCTCTTACATAACATTCGATATTATCTTCAGACTTTGGAGATATTTCGCATATATTATCATTGTCATTATTACATTACTAATTACTGCGCGGTACGAACGACTTTGTAATAGTAATGAGACATCCGCGAATAGTTCAAAAGAACACGTTCTACGTTTCGATATCAGATTTCCCTGTATTACATTGGTACGAAAATCGACCCACACTGTAATAATAATAATAATATAATGTTTATTAATCAAAGCTTCGTAATGAGAATTTTTACTTAAAATTTGATCCGTCGTTCGCCTAACGAACTGATCTCGTTTACATTCGCGTAATGCATAATAACAATGGGCGAAAAATCAAGGTTATAAAAGGGATGATCATATTTTGAAAATTATAAAACAGGACACTAAAAAAAAAAAAAATAAATATTAGTTCAGCAATATCGATTCAGATTCATCGCTATAACACGCGGTGTTTTAATTTACACAATTTAAATAAACGTGCACAGGAATTTTACCTTTTTCGCGTATATAAACAGGATATTAAAATATTTTAAAATTCACTTAACTCAATAATTAATGGATTTGGCATAAATGCACTAGAACTGGAAGTGACTGCTTTGTCGCATCTCAATATTTTCTCCGACCAATAGATATCTTCTACTTCAAATGCTCGAACGGAATACTTTACGATTCGTTGCTGTAGAAAAATAAATGTAATTTTTCGACAACTGTAAACATACATAAAATCATGAAAAAAAAAAAGTGTACTGTTCATTTTCATTACGAAAACGTTTCAGTTTCTTATGAAATGAATAAAAAATATTAGTAATTTGTTATCGATTTTAAGTTTATATATAATATATAATATATATATATATATTACTCATTAGGTTTTACATAATCTATATTTCATAATATATTTTAATCAATTGCAAACTCTGTATTTTATTATACAAAGATTTGAAATCATGCAAGTCAATACTTCAACTGTGCATAGTATTTGAAAAATAGAAAGATCAGTAATGGAGAAAATATTAAAAATTACAAAATAATGCATATTTATTAGATAAAAGTCAGAGCTAATTTTATTATTAAAATGTTCATATTACTTAAATTTACCATTTTCAAAATACTCTAGAAAAAATGGTATAAAAAAAACAGGACAAAAGGCGTCCTGTAGTAAGTTTCTCATGACAACAAGACCAAGAGACGAGCTACAGGACAATTATGTACTAAACAGGACGTTTGATCACCCTAGGTTAGGTTCCGCCGTGTGCCAGATCATAATAATTATTCTGATCGGTCGTTCGTCATAACGAATCATCGTCTAACTCGGTGGTTTTCATTCTTTTTTTTTCGAACCATAACTTCTAATTTTATATTCCTAGTGGAGCTAAAAGCTAGTGTTTTTCAAATGATGTTTATTTTAAATTTTGTTTTGGATTTTAAGATTTCCGTATCAGGTTTTTGTGAATGAATTTTCATCGGGTTAAATTTAAAATAATTAATTTAAATCGAATAGTTCTTCTTTCGCTGTTAAACTCAATTCAAAAACCTTATATTATATATATACATTTCTAATGAAAAACTGTTTTATCAATTAATTTTGGTGACTCTCAGACTATCAATCACGATCCTTTTGTGGGTGTAACCCCCGGAACGAAAACCACTGGTCTCACTAGTTAAGTTTTCTCAGGGAAAACGAAATCCACTGATGAATGTTCCACTGTATTAAACGATTTGGGTTTTGGGATTACAGCTGAACATTCTAAGTTGATCGGTTCTTTGAAAACAATCATTATTGCATTTTTTGACATTTAAAGCGCCTGAACATAAAAATTTAAAAAATTTTTTGAAAATTTAAATATACATACGGACGTTCTCATACATGTGAAAACATGCGTTTTTCACTTTTATTTATACTTTAAATAAAAAGTATACGTCGAAGCGGAAACGCGTTACGGACAAATAAACGTAACAATAGCAAAAAAGAAAAACAATTTAAAACGATAATTAATTATTTAGACGTGTTCCCGTAATATCCTATACTTGCGACGTGGCCCTTAAACCGGAATTCGAACAGACGGATTCGGCCGTACAGTCGGAAGTCTGTCGAGTCTAATCTTTGCGTAACACTTCCGGATCACACCGCGATAGCAATTCTCGTGGCCGGGGTTAAGTTATTAAAATAAAATCGATATTGAATCGTACACAAAAGACGCGTCTCGGAATTTCACGATCCGTACACAGGATACAACAGTGCCCCATGAAAATAATCAAAAAGCGGAGTGAAGAAGTTTATTTGATAATTGTTTTTATTTCATGCAAAATCGAATATTGTTTAAAACTTAAAAACGTTATCGTAGGGTTCTGAGGATTTTGTAGCAAAAGTAAACCCTTAAAAAACGTTTTAAGCTAAAAAACTAATTCACTAATTCACATCTAATTCTGAAACAAAAAAATTTTAATTATACATAATAATACGAATTTACTACCTCATTAATAATACCATTTGTGGTCGTTGTTACTTTCTCTTTTCGGCAAATTATGAATAGAATTTAATACATTGAAAAAAAAAAAAAAAACAATTATATAAACCATGATTCAGATAAATTATCTCTCATTTACATAAACAGGTACACTGATTTTGCTAAGGAATTCGATAAAATTAATCATCAAATTTTATTTACAAAATTAAAGCCATAAGTTATCAATTATATGCAAACAATACCCCCCCCCCTAAATAGAATAAAATTATGAAAATTATAAATGAATTAAAAATCGATCAGTTTATATAATAAAAAATGTATATAATTCTATATGTTTTCTTCTCCCTATTGCTCTGAAAACTTTTGTGGTAAAGTTCTATTTTCTAAATATTTGTGTTACAGACACTTTTTATTATTCGACACTCGTACTAGGCCAAGAAGAACACGTATTATTGTGTTTGGACTTTGGAGATGAAAACTCAATCATTTTTTTGTCGTATATATCATATATATAATATTATATATTTTGTTTGTGCTGTGCGTAATCTTCTGCAAAGTAGAGTGCACGCACGCAGCGTATCGCTTCCGTCGTGGCGGCTTTAATAAAGGGTGATGGGGATGGGGGGGGGCAATAATAATTAACGATATCGATCTGTAGTTTTTCGCGTTCTGTTAAACGATAACGTCTGTGTTGTATTATGAATCGCGTTGTATATACATATATATATATATACAGTCGGAAATCGTCTCTATTGAGTCAAAAACGAATTTACGCGCGCGCACACGGGGGGGGGGGAATAGCTGCAGCAATACGCATTTATTGTTAGGGAAAAAAAGACTAAAGGAAACGACGGCCGACGCACGCAACAACGCCATTTTTCGCGATACGATAAATAATGCAATACTCAGAGAGTACACAATGCACGCGCGCGTATAAACGACACACGACGACGACGTGCACACTTAGAATTTCGCTTCGCGCGGGCGCTTTGGATTTCGCGTCAGGCGGTTTTTTTTAATTTTTTTTTTTTTTTTTTTACTATTCTACGACCCCCGTAAAAATATACACGTCAAACGACCCAAAATGGCTTTTTCTCGCGGCGGAGGAGGACATCAGCTATCGCCCTTTTTTTTTTTTTTTTTTTTTTATATATATAAATACAGGGTGAAAAGCACCGTAGTAATTAGAATCGACGCGTCGAATAAGAATATAATATCTAAAATTTTGTTTTTTCTCACGACATCTAATGTCGGTTTTAAACGATTTCTAAAAATAACGAATAAAAATAAAAATGTTGTCACCACTAAATCGCGCGCGCAGAATTCTCATACAGTTTGATATACTAAACGGTTTTATTGAATTTTCAAATTTATTTATTTATTTATTTAATAATTTTTTACGCCCGCAGTGGAGCAAGAGTACAGTTTTTATAATATTAAACGTTTTACAGTGTGCATAACATTAAAATATACAATAATTACTCAATTTTACAATAAATTTAGAGAACAAAATTTTAATTTTTCCTTATTATCTACGAAAAAAAAAATCAAAATTATTTAAATTATTACATGAGCTTAAAATTCTATGGATTGGGCTACTCAGAACAAAATTTCTCATTTGAGGTTTGGTGTAGAAAGTAAGGACATTTCGAGTGTTGATTTGTGGCACATTAAAGTAGATATTTTCTAATAATTCTGGACACTCAGTGTATAAATTAACAATATTTTCATAAAATTACTTGAAAGTAAGTAACTGAATTAGGTATATGATAATGTATATGTTCCATTGTTAACTCTAAAAAATAAAAATAATAAGGGGCTCAGTCCCAGTAGGGGAAGGGGGGCAAAATTGTTCATGCTTGACCTGAAATTAGAGTCTGCGCACACTCATGCCGTCGCTACTGGCGTATTAAACGAATTTCGAAACGAAGTAAATTAATTATTAATTTGTTTTGAGAATCGCAATAATATTCATTTGCATATATTAAGCGTATAATAATAATCGTATTATACTCCAGGATATGCGTTTAGTGTTTATGCATATTTTTTACATTGTTTATTTTAGTTATCGATAGTTTTCAATTAGATTACGCGATAAACATTTAATTCTCGTTTGTTATTTCGCGAATATTTTACAATAATAATAACGAGTCTTTTGTGTTTTCGATATGAATAATTTACGCTCGTCCTTTGCGGGCCACTCGGTAATTATGGTTCAATTGTAAAAAAAAAAAAAAAAATACAGCTTTTGAATTAAAAAAAAAATATATGTGTATATATATATATATACAGGGTGATTCGTTAAGCATGGTCACCTCCTTATTAGGCTATTATAATGAAAAAATTTGTAATTTTCTGAACTTACTATAAAAACTATGTTTCTCAGCATTTATTTTTATGGTTTTTTTTTTTTTCCGAATGTAAGTTTTTTTATGTTATAAAGGTAATCAATGATTTCTTTCAAAAAAAATAATCGGTATAATTTATGATAATTTTTAATGTTTTGAATGATGTATATGTTTTTAGCTAATATCCCTAATTCATAAAAATTAAAATATCTGAAAATGTGCAAAATTAAACATGAATTTTATTTATGTGATATTCATCTAGATAACAATGCATTAATTTTTATCTTTACCTAGATAAAATTTAGTAAATCTCTCTGTATCTTTATCTAGATAAATTATTAGTCATCTAATCCCAACACTGTTTACGTACGTATAGTACGAAATATTGTATGCTCTATATCCTTAATGCTTGAATTTGAATAATTCAAAAACTATTCGTTCGAATTTCGATTCCAATACGTCGAAAATCGTGGAAAAATAACCCGAATAAATTTCCGCAATGAAAATATGGGGTTGCCGTTCGAAAAAAAAAGTTTCGCATTATCGCGGGACGTCCTTTAAAAGTGACTTGAAAATAAAAAAGTTATGGAAATATGGTTTTTAAAGTGACTCGAACACAAAATCGAAAAAAAAAATCCGAATTTCTCCATCTCTCTGCGGTCAAAAAAAGGGCGCGAGTTCGTTTGGAAAGTCACCCTGTACATTCTAAAGAAAGGTTTGGGTCGACAATCGCACATAAAGCATTTCCTTTTTTGCCGGAAACCATTATCGTCATCGAACGAGCGCCGTCGACCGGTGGCTAGGAGTATACACTGGTACGGCTGAACGTGACAAGTGTGGAAAATATTACTGGAGTTTTCCGCGGCGGGAGTAGCGAGAGTGTCTTATCGACGGTCATCATCGCGACGTGACGGGAAGCGCCCGCGAATCCAGTTGATTGTGCGCGAGCGACAGAATTAATGCACGCCAGCGAACGATAATAATAATAATAATAATACGTATTTTATTCTTTCAATAATAACTACGAGTTCGCGCATTCAGACGTGCGTCATAGTAAATGTTGTTTGCACTGTGTTGTAGTGCATATAATACCGGTGGTGGTGGATACGGGTGGGGGGAGGGAGGTTAAAGAGGACATCATCACCCTCCTCGGTCCGGACTTACCAGGATGATAGCTATTCCCCGGTCCTTTCAATCCGAGAATACCTTTTTTTTTTCGCTTTTGATCGAAAGTCCTTACAGTAACAGTGTGATTGTAGTGATGTGATTTTTTTTTTTTTGTACAAAAATGGAAAAATAAATTATAACAATATAGGCTTTATTTTTTGTAGCGCGAAAAAATAGTAAGAAAACAATAAATAGCTATAACACTACCTGTATAAATGTAAATCGGTGTTTGTCAACCATAGGATCGCTAAAAATTTACAACATTGATAAAATATTTTAATTTCGGACTACCAATGTGAAATAATTTAAAAAATAATTGATGAAACTTCTTTTGTAAATTATTTTATGAACAAGTTAATAATTTATTATTTTAGATGTGGGTTTTAAATAAATAAATACACGAAGAGTAATAGTTTCTTTTAGTTACGATGATATTAAAAAAATTATGTCTATGTGGGAAGACAGACAAAGCTCCCCATTGAAATTATTTTCAAAAAGGTCGCCGAGAGAAATTAGGTAAATATCTTGGGTGGCCAACATACAAAGGTCGAGAACCGCTGTTTTAAATCACATGATTTTCTATTCATACCCTATAAATAAAACAATTCAAATTATATTAGTAGTATATAAATACTATAAACTTCATAGTTATCTAAATCTAGGTTATGTACATTGTACAAGTACCTACTTTAAAATAATTTAAAATTATAAAAATTAATATTGAATTTTTTACACAAGTTTACTCCTATAATAGTTGTACATTGTGGACCAAAAGCGTTTTTATTATTCATTACAATATTTCAGTTAAGCTAATATTTAATGTGTTCATTATGTTTCACAAAAAGTATCGAATATTTATGTTTACACATTAAAATAGACACATTTGTGCGAAATAATTTATCAAAACTGGGAACATTTAGTTCAGAAAAGCTGAGTTTCGTACTGCAAATTCTCGGTTTATCATATAAAAATTTGGTTAATCTATTTATGATTGCTGTTTTTAATTTTTCTGAATGACGTTTGCAAAATCGTAATTCTATAGCTCAAAATTGATTGCACTAAGGTTGAAAATATGTAAAAAAAATTTTGTGTTAATATTAAAATAACGTTTCAAATCTTTAAAGTCATAAAAATACTTTCGCAATGAAATGAAATTATTGATATGACTATTTCACTTTAATTATTTACTGTCTATTTCGAGTTATTTAATTTCTTCAACTTTTTTTAACGTATTACAATCAAAATTTTCAACACGCTATAAGTTGAAATTACATTTATTAGAATACTAATATTCTGTAATTTTGGTGTCTTGACGATAAATTCTATAAATCTTCTAAAAATCGAAAATACGTTTTCGGTATAGCAATTTTCAAAAAAAAATAACGAGTAACAACTGGTAGAAGGACGTAATTAACTATTTAAAAATGAGTCGGTTTCACTGAATAGAAGAAGTTCTTGGAATATCAAAAATAATAACCTTCATAGAATTGTTTAAAGAGCGTGAACCACATCAAATGTAATTTGTAAATTGTTTACAAAGTACAAAGTTTATACGATAACAATAATAATATTATAATTGCTATTTCCACGATTAAACTGAACAGTGTAAATTATTCGGCACAAAACTTATGTAATGACAATAATATTTGTCTAAATAGTTGTTTCACTTTGTGTATTAACATTTACCGTTTACCAGGACGAACTAAACGGTTTGATCACTTCACGTTTCACTGTGAACGTTTCTTGAATTGAGATTAGCTGCTCGATATCAATTAATGTCTCTCGCCCTGAACGGTTTATAATCAATAAATAATTAATAACAGATAATTCAATAGATATAATGTTACGAGTGGTTTTTATTATCATACAATACGGTTTATTAATTTTTAAATGGAAGGAATAACATTGTCTGAAGAAATGTAAAAGTTAAAAATATAGGCTTATAACACTGTAATAATATTATAATATAATTTTAGAATGCGTTTATTAAAAGATCATTGTTAATAATGCCTACATCACATTGTATTTTTTTTTCATTATTTTTTAAATAATATAAATTTTGTTCGTTCCGTACGATAAGAGATTTTAGTTTCAAGATGTAATGATTGATGACTACTACAAAAGCTCGTATGTCCTCGGGACATCCTCAAGGAAGAATGAGTTATGGAAAACATGGCTTTTATAAAGTAGTGACTTGAGCGTTTCAAAAAAAAAAAAAAAAAAAAACCCAATTTTCGCATTGCTACGGCAAAAGTGGGGGGCGAGCACGCTGTATATTACGAATAATAATATTCGTCTTGCAAAGTTCAGCGAGCTCCCGCACGGATAGGATCCTCCGTCAAACAATAATACAATATCGCGTTCGAGGACCGCCGGGTCGAGTGCGTCGCGCGTGACGCGGCGAGTGGTCGAATAAAAAATAATAATATTTTGTTGTGTCGTTTCGAACTCGAACGGGCGGATCTCCGTGCACTGTCGACAGAGTGCAAATCAATCGTCGAGCTTTGGCGGAGTAAACAAAAGGCGGTCCTCGAAGAATACGTATACACGCGGTGTCGCGTGCGTTTAAGTTTATCGGGCAAATAAAAGAAACGTTTTCAACCCCCCCCCCCGCCACTCTCCCGGTGGGGACGGCGGAAAAGGTTGTGTGTGTGTGTGTGTGTTTGAGGGGAGGGGGGAACGATCGTAATGAAAAAAAAAACGAAAGGCCGGAAAAATCGTTTTCCGCTTTTCTTTATCGCGAGCGCTCGCGTTTAAGACACTTCCTGCAGGTACACGATGAGAGGGGGGGAAGGGGCGGTGACGGTATTTTCAGCTATATATACGTATATATATATATAGTCGTTATATTATAATATTTATTCCCTGGGACGCGCGATTCAAAAGCAATACCGTCGACGGAAATATTCTCTGTCTTTCCACGTCGAAATGTCAACCGTCGCGGATATTATAATATAATAATCCCAGTTAACGTGCAGTCTCTGCAGCTTCTGCGTATAAATATATATTATTATTGTCTTTTGTACGGATTTTTTTTATTTTTCGCGTGTTGCGCGCGCCACGTGTTTTCGTAGTTTAAAAATAAAGCGCGAAACCGAAAATTTTAGTTGACGGAAAAACCGCAAAAACCAATTATTATAAAACAAATTAAGTATTCGTTGATATACTTGAAAATCGTGTGTTGCAAATAAACTCAAAAACGTTGCATATGAAATTTGGAAAACTTTAAAATATTCACATACGGATAAACTCAAAAGTATGATCTAAGAACTTCAATACTTTTAAAATGCAGTTATGTATAAAAAAATAATCTTCAAAACGTACAAAATTAAACTAGCAGCATACTTTTCATTTCCAATATGTGAGTGTGATAGAAATCCGACTCAGAAATTTTTTCGACTCGTCAAAAATATGTTCTCATAAATGCTTTACCGTCCTGACATCCTGATTATCCTGAATATCAACACATTCGTTGTCATTTATCGGAGGGGAGTGCGATTTATCTTTCCCGACCCACCACCCCTCATCATCAACCGGTGTCACCGGTGTCTGTATAGTGCTGTTGCAAAGTCCGTTTCGAATTTTCGAACCGTTCGCGTATAAAACGGCCATTAGTAGAACGCTCGGGTCACTGGACAGAGGTGCACAGGGGGTGATGAGATGAGGGGGAGGTGCTAAGCCAGATAGGTATTTCGAGAAACGATTATTTAACCGCCGTTTAACGAGCGAACACTGTCGCGCGCACATTTATTTCGGCACTTCCATTATTCCGACGACGACGACGACGACGACGATGAGACGCGACGTCGTGGCCTCGTTTATTATTTAAACAGCGCAAGAGCGGCGCGAAACAGTGAACCGTCCCGGAGTAGTTGTTGTAATATCACGAGGTGTGTATTATATTCCACGAATCTAGGAGAAAAAATCAATTGGAAAAAAGCAAAGGAAAACAAAGCGCGAATAAAAAAGCAATAGGAAAATTTTTTGAAAAGTTTTCAATCGTTCTGCGGACACCTGTTGCATACAACACGTTGTTGTGATGATTAAAGAACGGATTTTGCATATAATGCATATTTATACATCTTTATAACCAAATGCAGTTAATTGGATTTTCATCGATCACAATTAAATAGAAAGAAAGGCAAATTTTTATTTTGTTTAGTTTTGAATATTACCTACACGTTTAAACATATCAATTTTATTTCATAATATACCATTATTGTGTATACATTTATTCCAAAACAAAGAAATTTGAAAATATTTTTAAAATATAATATATTATAATATTAAATTTTCATAGATTGATTATTATATTACGTTGAATTCACGAGTAAAGTTCATATTCTATTTCCCCCGGAAATGATGTTGCCAAGCTTTAAAAATATTATACACCTATAACAAGCGTTGATGTGGGACGCATACAAAAACATACACTCAAACCGTCGTTATTATAATTTTACCAACAAATCGAAAACATCGAAAATATCGAAAACATTATATACCTAGTAACATATTATTCTTCCAATAATATTTAAATTGTGTACCTATTCGTTTTTTGTCATAAATATTGTAGTTAATTAATATATTATAATAATGTTTTCATCGTTAATAAATTTATTCTTACTTTTTATTACTTCGTGATAAATAAATAGCTATAGATGATTTAATACTTATATGATATAGATAAAATATATATATCAATAAGAATTAATAATTATATAAAATAAGAATTTTGTGAAAATTAATTAATAATTACATTTACCAACATATAATTTAGGATCAACTTAAATAGCAAATATTTAAAAATTATTTTCCATATTTCGAGCTTTTTAATTGCATATTTTACATTATAAAATGCATAAAAATCCGGTCTTTAGTGATGACGATAATAATAGTTACCTATGTACCATACGATTCGATGCGTAAATGTTTTACGCATCGCGTGTACTCAATAAATCGCTATATCGGAACAGTGTATTGCGTTCCACGGACACCGAAGTCTGTGTTTTATTCCCTCCCCTCTATCGCTCTCTCCCTTCCCCTCTTTCAACCCCGTCCTCTCTTCGATCTCCACCCTCATATCTCTCGATCCCCCCCCTCGTATACATCATCATATTATTATCATAATGCCTACAGCATCAACAATCGGTATATATTGTTGTTGTACGTGCGTAGCCTTCGGGGAGCGCGACGTCCGCGTACCTTTTGCGCGAACGCCGAGGGATGGATTAGCTAAACTTCGAGCAGCCGCGACCGTTTACGAATCGCGCAAAACTAAAATGACGTCCGAATACAAAACTATCGACCCGTCAGCTAGCCTAGGGGTGGTGTGTGTGTGTGTGCGTGTGGTTTTGGCGGTAATATGTTATTAGCGCCTAATTTTGACTGACAGACTTTTAACCCATCGAAAAATTCGGTTATAACGTTTAAACTATTCAAAACGGTTCGCGCTCGTCGTGATAAAACACAATTAATTTAACCGTATTGTAATTATTGTTTCGTGTACGCTCACACGCGCACGCATAAATAAATACCTACTGTCGCGGTTCAAAGTCCTTTGCACATAAACTATTCAAATTAACCGCGTTTGGAACTCGTGAGATAACAATGCGAATATATTTTTTGTAAAATAAATGTAGAAAAAAAAAAAAAAGTTAAGTAAAGCAAAGCAAAGTAAAGTAAATTGTAGATAAGAAAGTCGGACATACATCGCATCACGGATATTTTTGGCTCTTCGGGTTAGATACTCTTGAAGGGTGTGTATAATTTTAAAGAAATGATTATTTATCGTTTCTTCAATAAGACAATTCTGAACGAAAGAAGTTAATAATATAAAAAACAATAATAGTCGTCACTCACCGAGACTATCTTACCCAAAATGTCAAAAATATCCGTTCTCCGTTATTAATTTAAAATGGTTTTTTTTTTTTTGTTTTGTTTTTTAAATCGTTCAACGTATTATATATACATAACGTTATAAAAACGTATTTCGAAGTCCTGAATTTAAAATATAAGAAAAAATTCATACTTTTCCCTAAATAATACACTTGTTTTTATTTTTATTTATTTTTTATTCGTTGGATGAATAAATTTCAAAATATGATTTTAACATATTTAAATATATATATATATATATATATATATATATATCCGTTGTCGGATAACCGCAGTGTACACGGTTGCTTATAAATTACGGTCGAATACGGATTACCAACGTTTCGCCCCGCAGCTCGTGTAAAATAGTAAATTCAATTTATAATATGTAAATTACGCGTAGGTATATATTGATGGATCGTCTATTATTATTTAATATAAAATCCGATAAAACATAAATATAATATATCGACTGGAATATTTTAATAAAAACAATATAATAAGAGAGTGAGTTTAGATGTGGAATTCGAAATGTTATTCAAATAGTTATTAAAAAAAAAAATAAAATACTTCAAATCAATTTACAATCAACCGAATACTCTCGAAGAGATGTCCAGTGACCGATAGCTACTTCATGCGCTTCCCCTCGGAAATGTCATTGTCGTTGTCAAGACGTTCTTACGAACGTTTCATCACTGCTCTTTTGATCGACACTTTAGACGCACCCGCAGAGAATGGACGTCATTTCGACGCGCGTCAATTCGACGCAAGACAATATTGGACATAAGTGACACTTGGACGCATCTACATTGCGAAGAATGTCAATTAGACACATTTTATTATATTCATCCGAATTCATATGAACTTTTTATGTCCAATCACGATATAATATAACAAATATATTCAAAAAATAATAATAATTATTATTATTATTATTATTGTGTGTATAATATCAATATTATTGATGAAGTGAATAAACATTAAAATTTTACTGTAAAAATGAAAAATTATGTGAATACGAAAAATAATTTTTGGAAAAAACTCCCATTAGTAGATGAACATATATGTGTAATTAAAAAAAATAGTGAAAATATTAAATTGTTTTGTACGATTTATGAGTGCCAAAAATTAATTACGCCACCTCTCTACTAACTTGAGGTTAGTCCTGGAAAGATTTTATGTATATTATATAATATATCTATTTATGGAAATTTTTCCGAAAATTCCATATCATATCCACATAATTTTTACAATTTTGATATTTAATTATTTTATCCATAGAATTAATAGCTAATAATTTGAATATTTTTGTTACATTATAACTTGATAAGTCATTAAAAATGCATGTGATTTTTTTCAATTTATGATGAATCAAATGATATGCGTCGAAATGACGCAATACAGCCTGCAGGTGTAACATAAGTTACCACGTTACTTCCCTTGTTTTCCACAGAAATTATCCTTTCTTCGATACAACTATCCGGCTTTATGTCTTAAAAACATGACCGTCCTTCACGTAGAACGCTTCGCCATCTAAATAATCATCATTTTGATTTTATAATAATATATAAACAATTATTAAACGGTTTTGTTTTACGCTAATAAGTCTGTATTAATAATTAATAGTTTAGAATTCCATTGAGTTTATATAGAGTCGACTTTTCTGGTTAGTTTCTGTTTTTATAACTCTATTCAAAATGTTAACCTCAATTAAATCGCCGTTAGGCGTTTAATAATAAAAAAAAACACAAACGATTATTTTAAAATTTGAATTATAATCGATTGAATTTCAACGTGCGTCACTTCGTCTGACGACAAAACGTGACTCGATAAGCAAACGATCGTCGGATTAAATTTTCCTACGAGAAAATTCGTTCCGACCTGGCATAAAACTAAAATAAATCGAAAAAGGTCTATGGACATGTTCGTTCCCTCCAGCGCTGTTCTGGATAAAACGTATTCGAATTTAAATAATTGTGATACCTGTCTCTGACGTCTGCGAAACGGCGCGGCGGCGTGACGAGTCAGACATCAGTGATGTTCGATTTTCTGCGAAAAATCTTTTGACGTCGACAAAACCTCGCGGTGACTTAACGCGGACTTCGTCTATCAACACCATAGAACCAGACACTTTACAATATTCTTATAAATTGAAAGAAAAGATTTTTTTTAAAATTCTGATGAGCGAAGAAGCTATTGTTTTTACAGAGACGTTTATTCGGTAGTACGACTAACCAAAAAATTTTGTCCAGCAACTTTATAAATCAGAAATTGGCTTTAAATATTAAAATATTACTTTAAAGGAGTAATTTTTGAATTTAATTTCACTAAATGAAATTTGAGTAAAAACGGGAAAACGCGCCATGATTAAGGGTATCACGAAATCAGTATTAGTCATTTAGTCGACTGCAAAACTAATAGCATTAGAGACATAAAGTTTGCCCATCATCAACAATAGAATAATGTAATGAATTCATGTCACACAAAAATTTTTTCGTCGCCATTCAAACATACCTATTACAGTAATGCATAAAGTTGAGCGTGAAATCCTAGCAATTTTTTCATGAATCCAATCGCGATCGCGTCGGAAGCATAGTGACGGGAATCGTGCGAATATTGATTTCGGTGAATATTCTAAAATTCAAATATAATTTACAATAATCAGGACTAGGATGTGGTATAGGATTCGCGCGTTACAATTATCTTTGGTGTAAATCTCAGATCATAATGGGAAAAAAAGAAATGTTTGAAAAATTGTGGTAAAAAGGCAAGAAAAATTATTTGAAACGAAAGATTCAAAAATATATGAAAATAATTCTAAAATAGTTGTTAAATTAGTAAATTATCTAAATAGTTGTTATACGGGAAGGCAAAAATGTTCGATCATCAAATATATTGAATTTAAAATAAAATATTGGTTAGGTTAGGTTAAGTTATAAACAAATTATAAAATTTACTAATGAATAAATTACGGTAATATTATGATAATTATAATATTTTAATAATTAACTGTCAGAAAAAAAAATCATAATAATATGGTTGTAGATTAGATTTATTTTTACTGAAAGTATATTATGTAACTATTTCAATATATTCATAACGGGTAAATCTAAATTCTATAAATTGATTTTAAATTAATTTGTATTACAATATTTTATTTTAAATTTAATATATTTGATGATATTTTGCATATTTATCACACTAACTCGCATAATTGTATTTACATATTTGATATTATATGAGTACACGTCCGAGCTGTGATTATAATAAACGTTGAGATAGAGAAAGAGCAGGTAAATTTGGCGCAAACGGGCTACACCTTTTTTAAAAGGGGTTTTTTTTTTTTTTTTTTGAGCAAACGGTACATGCCCATCGCGAGTACATTATGCGTTTTCGGAATATCGGCTTCGTCCGGGGTCGGGCAACAGGTCACCACCGCGGGCTATCGTCGCGATTGTCCGTCGAGATGATAATATTTCCATTAAAACCTAATCTGGCTGCAATGTTTTGTTTCGTTAATGATTTTCATATTCATGGGCCACGACAAAATGTATATTATTATCGCATACCGGTAGATAATACCAATAGGGTACACATTCGGAGCGTTTGCGTTACTCGAATACATGTTTATTTTCGTGTTTCGACAGACGAACAGTGAAATTTATAACAACGTTCGTTGTTCCTGTCGCGATATCCTCGTTCGGTCCGTAACTCGCTCGCGGTAGTGACGTGTTTCGTTTTATTTGCATATAATATGAATGTATATTATGAACTATCAGCAGTGCTGGTTCAATTGTCAAAAACCAAAACAAATAACCGAAGCTAGTCGGTCAAGGACGTACGCGGAAAAATAGTTCCAGGGGGGAGTTTAGGAAATTTTAAAATCAGTTATTGATAATTATAACTTTCTTATTTTAATGAACAAACGAAAATATAGAAAATTATCAAGAAAATTAGTTTTACTTGGAACACTTTTTTCCTGTAATGTAAACACAGATACAATGAAAATAAATTCCACCGAATAATTTTTATTTTTGTTTTGTTTTGTTCTATTTATTTATTTATTTATTATTATTATTTATTTTTTTTTTTTTTGAAGTTTTAGCAATTACATATATTCATAATTCCAGAAAAATGTACAGTTAACAATGTCAATGCATTTAATTTTTCTTTTATTACGATGAAGTTCACTTGTACTTCATTTTATTAGATTTAGATTGAAAAAAAAAAACAAGCCAACCCAACACGTCGTTAAAAGTGACCGATTGATTTAAAACCTTTTATATTTTATTATTCATTGTATTTTAAAATAAATTTGTAATGTTGATATCAATATTACCCTATATTTGTTGTTTGTTTTTAATTTATTGGTACTCTAAACGTGTATGTTAAAATTATTTTTTTATGAGGGGATCCCACGTCTGGAGTTGACCAAAATAAGGGTGGGGCTGGCCTGAAAAATTTGAGATCCTCTGAGATAAATCAAACGAAAGTTCACTACGGTCCGTCATGAACGGGGGGGACACTTTTTAGTCACAAATTTAAAATTCTAAAATATTTTTTACTTTTTCCCTGTTAAACTTTCAATAGATAAATGTTTTTAAATTATTCTTGAAAACGAGTTTAAAAATGTAAGTTGCCAATGATTTTATTAAGTGCTGGAAAAGTAGAAACATATTTTTTGGCGTTTCATTACCGAAATGTACCCACGTCGCACAGCAAGCCGAAAGATATTTTTTAATTTTCGGAGCAAAGCGGAGTCGACCAAACATCCAGTTAACTAATCTACCTTTATATATATATATTATTGTATGTGATATTTTTACGCGCATATAATTTTGTATTTAAGAGTTTACAATTGGTGGCCAAAATAATGTACTGGCCGAAAACGAACATTACAGAACAGCCGAAAAGGGAAAGGTTTATTTTGACCTCCGCCCTTACGAACGGGGCGGGGGGGGGCAGTCGACAGAGACGATAATCTATTTACCTCGGGTCATTTATTTTTACCAACAATCGAGTGTGTTCGTAAAAACAAATTACCCCTTTAAATGAGTAATTTGCGGCGCGATACGATATCGTGTCGGTCCTAATTAAGTGGGTAGGTAAGTTAGAAACATAAGCGCAGACGGGCTAGCGCGTTGTTATCGTCGAACGCTAAACGAAGCCGCGTAAAGGGCCGTAGCCCTAACCCGGTGGTGAACATTATCCGGATAAATTATTTAGAGATAAATAATTGACTGTCTTTTGTCTTATTCAGATAGTTAAAGAAATAATTAACGTTAATTTCGCCCTTGAATAAATAAAAATGTTTTGATCTTAACTAATTGTGCAGTTTGTTTAGATAAATCAATTATTTTAAAAATGATCTTTTTTCTAGACTCTGAGTGAGCGAAATTGCTAGTCGATGTTTATTTATGTATTTTTTTTTTTTTTCAGTGTTTTTACAATGATGTTTATTTATTTTCATTTTTTCTGTAAACACTTTTTACCATGGAGATAGTTGTCCAAAGGTCTCAATCGGAAAAACTTTTTGAAACCGAATTCGCCAGTAGATTGTACTCGAAAGAGGTCATTTTTTGAATTTTCAATTTCTCGATTTAAAGGAAAAACTACGCGAAATTTGACAAAAAATGACTGGAAAACTATCTTTTTTTTTTTTTTTGTCCAATCTTAATGAAAATTTTAAGTATAGATAAACAATAATATGAGAAATGTTTCGCCGGAAGAAAATTTTGAAAACGCGTAAGAGAAATTTTGGACTTTATATATAAGGATGGACTTACTGGATGGACGAAGATGGAAAAAGGAAAGGTCATAACTCTGCAGCATTTAGAAATATTAAGACCCAATTGTTCTGTCCAGGCAACTAAACGATGGAGGTCAGACAAACCGTAAAATTAGTAAAAACACTTTAAACGAAAACAATCAGTGTTTATAGTATAAAACCTTTTCGTGAAATTTCTCGTGACTTACATCAGTACATCACTGGATTGATTTAAACGTTAGCAACCGACAAAAGGGTCGTGACTCCCAGTCGATTTCACTGCAGTTAAAAAAACAACCTTCGATATAAATCATGATAATATTATAATATTTTAATGTGAAATCTCGCGATTTACTGGAAATATGCGTTAAAAAAAGAACGTACTCTTTGCACCTTGGGCGTTATTCGCTCCTCGAGGGAAATACTCTTGGTGGGTGTATTGAATTTTAATGAAACGATAAGTCATTTCTTCAAAAAAAAGTTTGTTCATTGTTATTCGTTAAAGACGGGGTGTATATTATGACGTGTAATAACGACAAAAGGTAATAATAATAATAATAATAATATATACTAAATATTATAATAGGTATTATCACAGTGTCTACTGTCTGCGACCGATTGCGGGTCAGTGTGAATTATAATATAATATTTAACGCGTGAAAGCTGTAGGTTATTATACGCATTGTTGTTATACTCATGTATATTATATTATTATTATGCTATTATCCGCGCGCTTTTCTCTCGCAGAATATCGTTTGACCTTTGGCGTTTTTCGTATACGCGTACGGGGACATTGTAACGTATAAAATACAAGCGTCTACCTATATAAAATAACAATAAAACATTAAACGCGCTCTTTCTAAGCGTTTCTTAAAAGTTTAATAGCGTACTTGTATATCGATACCCCCCCGCCGCCGCCGCCGCCGCCGCCGTGTGTGTCAAGAACACAAAGCTCAATTCGTCGAGCTTGTGAAAAAGTTTTTTTTTTTTTTCTGCTAGTGTAGAAAAGTATCCCGTATACTCGTACATTATTCACTATATATTTATTTTTCCATCCGAAACTATGCCACGATAAATAATACTTTTTTTTAAAATTCTGTTTTTACAATGATGTTTATTTAATTTTTTTTTTTTTATTTCTTACATACTCAGTGTTTATAAATTAAAAGATTTTTAATACACTTAGAAGACACGGACAGAATCGTTTTCAACGTTGACGAATAGAAATCTGGATATATTTTTTTTTTTCATTTCGTTTAGGTCTAATTTTATTTTCACTTCATAAAAAAAACGCAATGAAAACCCTGAATGACCTGTATTAAAATGTATTTTCTTAATTTTTTACACATAAGTCTTTCCATCATTATTGTCAACTAATTTTTAGTACACTAGTGTGTACATTTTAACACATAATTCTGTGTATTTACTAAGTGAATAATTTACATTTTAAGTTTATTTATTTTTTTAACACACAAGTCTTTTCATCATTATTGTCTTCTAATTTTTAGTACACAAATGTGTTAATATTTTAACACGTGCCTTTTATGTGTTTATTAAGTGTGTACACAACGCGTTGGTAAAACCCGAATACATTAAAAATCGATAAACTTAATTAAATATTTAATATAATATTAAGAAAGAAGGGCTTAAGAACATAAAATATTTTAAATGATTATCATTATTTACATTTTTTTTTTTTTTTTTATTTTATTCAATTTAAAGTACACTAATTTTACATTTATATTTTAAGTACACACGTTTATCAATACTTTAGTACACAAGTTTTTATATTGTTATTAAGTATACAAATCATCATTATATTTAAAGTATTGACATCCACACAAGTTTTTTTTTCTTCTTAGCAGAGAGGCCTTAGTGACTAAGGAGTCATTAGTAATAAAAAAATCTTAATAGACCAAAATTTATTGCATTTGTCAATTCGTACCGGGACACCCTTTATATCCCAATATTAACTGAGAATATAAGAAAAAACAAGTCGTAGATAAAAAAATGTGTAAAAAAAATTACTACAATTTTTTTTCACTTAATATGATCATCACATAAATTCTTCCACCAAAATATTTTTCATATTATTGTCAATCTATACTTAAATTTTCATGAAGTTGAAGGTAAAAATAAAAAAAGTTTTAAAGGGGTTTTGTCAAATTTCGGCTAATTTTTACAGAATTGTGGAATAATTTGAAAATATCCCCTCTAAAGTATCGTCTACATCAGAATTTCGATTCAACTCCTAGAAAAATATTTCCATGTAAAAAAGTAATTAAAAAAAAAAAAATTAAAATTAAAATTAACATGGTAATAAGAACAATAAATTTTTCACTCCACTCAGAATTTAAAACATAAATTTTAAAAATAATTTACTCTCTCAATTTAATATTAGAATTAAGGCGAAATGCGTATAAATCATAAAAATATCTAATGGTACTGAATGATAAAAAGGTTGGAAATCCCTGTCTAAATCAGACCTATGATTGAATATAATTCAGTAGTTTAGTTCCTTTATAATTAAATACACGCATTTAATATAGGGAGAAAGTTTGAAATCGTTTTTTCTTTCTTTGTTTCGTGTTTATGTAACATTAAACTTGTGCTTCTCATCGACCGTTTTCGGGTACATTTAATTTCAGAGTTTATTGACGAGGAGAGGAGAATAAATAATCTAAACTCATTGCTTGAACTTCTAAACGGATTTGTATTTTATCCAAAACTGTTATGATTTTTCGATTTCTTTGTTCCTCAGTTTAGAATCAAGTCATCCAATTCATTCCTTGGACATTAATCCAATTACGCATTAGCTGCTCCTAAAAAACCACCCCTACACTCTCCTACCATCCCTACCCCTCTCTACAAAACGATGATATCCGTTGCTAATGAGTAATTATGTACCTATCGATTATCTTTAACTCGGTTTCATTGTTCAATATTTTGTGTACAGGATATTTGTTTTTTTTTTTTTTTAATATTCTTTATTTAAATTTTTAACTAATATAATACAATTATTGTATGTAGTCAGTAAATTATTCTATTCTTCTATATCACTATTTCCTGTGCACATAGTTAATAATGTCACGTAATCGGATGTTTAGGCATAAATAAACATAATAAGGATAATGATAATTTAAGTTTCATTAGTATTCAATTTTTACGACAAACATATTTATATAGATTACAGAAGGACCTTCATGTCATGATATAACTCAAAAATAAAATAATGTGATGCCCGAAAATATTTTATTCCTTCAGCCTTCGTCTGCGATTTTTATAGAACGTATGCAAATATGATGTTCGATTTTACTCGAAAGTTCTTCTATCATAAATTTCAAACAAACCGCGCGTATTTCATTATATATATATATATATATATTATAATAAAAAATACAGTTGATTTTTAAGCAGCGTACTCGTCCCCATTTTTTTGACTGTAAAAATACGAAAATCTGTATTTTATTTTTAAGTTATTATAAAAACTATGTTTTCCATTACTCATTTTTTCCCCCGTGTCTCCTTAAGGATGTTCTAACTTGATAATAAGTAATACTAACTTTTTTCTTCAAACGGCAACTCCCTATTTTAACTACATAACTTTATTCGGGTTATTTTTTTGTGAATTTTGATGTATTGAATTCAAAATTGGTACGAGTAGTTTTTTGATTATTCAAATTTAAGTATTTAGGATATAGTGGTTAATTGTGCAGATTCATAATTATAACGTACTATACTACGTTAGGTAATTAAATAATACGTGTCCAGGAGACCATTTTCCTTAATGCTGAAATTTGAATAATTTAAAAACTATTGGTTCGAATTTTGATTTTAATACATCAAAATTCACAGAAAAAAAAAACCCGCAAATAAATTCCACAATTAAATTACGGGGTCGCAATTTGAAAATAAAAGTTTGTAGCATTATAGAAAATCCAGTAACACAGAAAAAAAATATTTATAGTGACTTGAACATTAAAAAAAAAAAAAAAATCACGGCAAAAAATGAGGATGAGCGTGCTTAAAAAATCACCCTGTATATATATTTCGAGGATTAATATTTTAAAACTAAAGTAATTTGAGATTAAAAATCACATTTATCACGTTTAAATCGAATAAAATAAAATAAAAACATTTTTTCATTTGTATATAAATACGTAGATTTAATTTGTTCGTAAAGATTCCGGTAAGCAATAACTGAAAAGATTCCCCCCCCTCTTCCAATAAACCAACAACAATGTTCCGACAATAAACACGCTGTGTTATTCACACAGCTTTATTGTAGGAAAATAAAAATCAGTATTTTAAATTCGAAGTACAAACAAGATCCATAAATTACGTTTCATAAATCTTTTATTTGCTCCGAAGTTTTGATGCAACAAATTCGTAAAAAAGTGAACGGTGATCTGTTACACTACCATATACATACGTATATATGTAATGTATTATTTATGATACATATTATTTCTTTCAGTGTTTTTTTTTTTTTTTTTTTTTTTCTAAGAGCTTTTCATAAATTTCCCATTAAAACTGTATCGTACGCATTTCGAATTGCCCAAAGCTCCGAAATAAATACGTCATATTCGTAGTCAAATATTTATACAAACACGAACATTTGTCAATACGAACATTAATATACAATGCACGCGACATACTGTATTTTATTAATATTATTGCCGTTGTACGGTTCCAAAGCGGCATACGACAATAAAATTATCAATCCGACAGATTTCGGTCGAAAGACTTGTTCGCATTACATGAAAAAAAAAAAAAAAAAAAGACGCTATTAAGATGACGTTTCAGTAAAAAAAAAAAAAAACAAATGATTATAATATTAGTACTCGTTTATTCTGTTGTAAATAATATGAATGATTTGAAGGGGTCCGTGCAAAAACCAGACAGCTCGATTTTTTTTTGAAAATGTGATTTTGTCTTTTTGAAATTAAGAAAAATTTTACGAGCAAATCTGTACAAGACAAATGTCAGGTTTTTGTTTTTCCTTTGTAAAAACCAGATAGCTCTAATAAAATTAGGTTATTATTAGCTCTAATCTCATCAATGAATTGTCATAATCAAATCAAACACTGTGTCATACTTTTTATAATGATCTTTTGCATCTAAATTGAGTTAAGTATCAGTTTTGTTTTTAATTTAATATTTTTAAACTAGTTTTTTTTTTTTTTTTATATTATTCCTGAAAAGTTTTGAAAAACGGAGCTGTCTGGTTTTTGCACGGAATGTCGTCTAAATGTCGATTATATATTTGTGAGTGACATGATATTATTATTACAACAGATTTTCAGACGCATAAAAATTATTGTCATTAACCAGTGTTTAAATTGCAAAATGATTGGCCTAAGCTCCTGTCCCATCCTTTGTCTCCTATTCGTGTGGAATGAAATATTCTGCTCGTAAAAATTAAAAATTGGACGAATTTCAATAATTTCGGGAGTTAGTTTAACAAAGTCCGAGGTTTGGAGTTATTATTTTAGACCAACAACAGTGGTAATTTAAAAACGAATTTTAGTATACAAATAATCCCCGTTTAGTATCCAAAAATTACATTATGTTTACCCGTCGTATTCTCTTTTCGCGAACAGCTAAAATGTGAAGTGCGAGTGCGAGAAATTAAACTCGAACGACTGGAGCTTGTCTCGCAATCAATAAAACGATAACATAGAGGTAATTTTATTTTTTAAGAGTGAATTCAATTGTCGGTGTAAAAAAAAACCCCCCGAACGACCGCTCGAGGCGCGCCCACGTATTTTTATTTATTTATTTTCTTTTTATTATCTTTAAAAATCGACCTTTATAATATTGGCGTCAACAGCACTACACACTACTTCACCACCGAGGCTTGAAGCCGAAGTGTTCAGAGTTGAAAACTATAATGTAAATAATGTTATGGCTTCTCTGCTCGGCCCACAATGAACCGCTGATTACGAAAATATACCGATTTTCAACAACGAGGTATATACAAGAACGACCACTTTACGACCGTGTCAGCACTCCGAGAGTACCCTCGTCGAGGCTTTTCGTACACACAGTACTTTTCACAGAGAATTAAAAAAAAACCCCGGAAACACTTTGTACCTTGGGTATTCTTCGCTCCTCGGGTGGGGCATACTCTTGATGGGTGTATTGAATTTTAAACAAAACGATAAATCATTTCTTCAATAAAACAATTATTCTGAGCAGAGCTTCAGTTTACATTAGACGATTTTATTTGAAAATTATTAACTTTAAATAATATTACATGCTCGGCCAATTTTATATCCCTCTAATTAACCAGAGATGCGAAATTTCATGTTTCCACTGACCTATTGAAACTTTCCATTTGCCACTTTTATACCTATAATTTGTTTTGTACACGATCATTATTCATAGATATCAAAGTATCATAATTGTAGACTTTTAGTCAAACTTAACAAAACACAGGATAATTTTTGTAGAAAATTATCATTATAATAGCAGTTACCAGTGACACCATACCACTAATAGTACAATTATAGATATTTTAACAATTCTTCTATCATCTATAATTTGGTGAATGCACATAATACTAATCAATGTACACAGGATACTTGTGAAATATAATTTTTGATATTGAAAAGTTTCAATATTTTTCATTTCAATAGCCCTGCAACTTTTCAAATTTCATGAAAAGTTTCTCTTGAAAACTTTTGAAACTTTTAAACTTTACATCTCTGCTATTAACCGAGAACAGGATAATGAGTATATTAATAAGGAACAGTAAGTTGCGGTCGGCACATTTGCGGTCACGACCTTTTTAGTACCACTTGCGGTCATACTGATCCTACATTTATTCTCTGTATTCAAATTAATGTTTTTTATCATTTGGCCGCGAGACTGCTCACGTTGTTTTTGGATGAAAAAATCAATTTTACTTCGCACCATTATAACATTGAGCGTCGCTCCTCTCACTTCACAAAAATCCCCTCGCTTGCCTCACAAGCTCGTGACGCGCTCTTCGCGCTTCGCGCACGATTCAAATCGATAACAACTCTCGGCTTGCTGTGCAACGAGGAAACGTAGTATTGTGATTATTGATGCAACTAGGATAAAAAAAATTGGGGTTAATTTGTTTGTTTAATTTATTTAGCCCATTAAAAAGACATTAATCATAAGCAATTAAAAAAAAAAAAAAAAATCTGGAGAGGCTATAAGCAGTGTTGAAGAGGTTAGCCTCCTAAATCCCCCTCCCCCAACTAATTGCGCTTATGATTGTGACCGACCACAAGTGATCCGATATGCAGGTAAAAAAAATTATGTGTGACCGCAAGTATCACCAAAACGGTCGTGACTGCAAATGTGCCAACCAAAATGATATATTCTCACGACAGTAACCCACAAAATATATTTCATTTGTTATTAATATTCGTGCAATTACGTGAGTACTACGACCACAGTGAGGTTGGCCGGTTTCCAATAAAAATGTCGCGTTTCTCTAATATTATAGTTCAGTGGCTAGTTTTGTACGATGATAACTATGTACTTCGAGGGCCAAATTTTTGCTAGGTTTATGAAATATTTGCTCCAAAAAATATCTCTACTCTGTCTAACATTATTTCATTCTAACGATCTGAAAGCAGTCGATTTTCAACCGTTTAATCGGGTTTAACATACCGGGTGAACACGAGATTTCTCGCATGAGATAATAAAGATAATCGAATTTGGTTTTTTTAGATTCTGGGCAGAGTGAAGAAGCTTATGAATTTATAACGATAGTTATGTTTCTCCCCCCCTCCCGTTCTGTGAACACTTTTGCATATACAAATACTAATCCAAAAGCTTCGATCAACCACTGTTTGAATCAAAATTCTGCTCTAGATGGTATTTTATACTTGGAATTTTTTGAAATTCGCATTATTTCAAAGGGTTGACACTTGTCATCTTGATTGTTGACCATTTTTGGTACCCTTCCCCACCCTCAATTCTATCCTACTCTACCATACCCTACCCTACAATAGCAACTATGGTAACTTAGTAATTATTGTTACGTGGTTATTGTATAATCACTAAACCTCTGCATAGAATCGTTTTATTGATGAAATGATTTATCGTTTCTTTAAAATTCAATACACCTACCAAGAATATCCCACCCAGAGAGTGAAATATATACATGGTGTGGAGTATGTCCGGCCTTTTTTTTTCATATGACTCATAGTATTAATGACTACAAGTATTAGGTATATATTTTTATCGAGTTTAATATTTTTGTAAAAAAATCAACTTTTATTTTATTATTTTCGAAAATGTTTAGAGTACCTATCTAAAATAATTTATTTTTTTGTGCATTCAATTGTTTTATTTTCATTAACATCGTGGTTTTTGATCATATTTTTAAATTCTACAAAACGAGTGTATTTATTGGAAGACTTTCTATACCGATTTTAAGGCGTTCAAAATAGGAAATCATCTTGTAATATTACAAATATTTTATGAAGACTAAAAAAAAAAAAGAAAAAGAAAATACGATTAAAAATTATTAGATCAATGTAAATAAAATATTGAAACGCTGAATTTCTCAGAAAAATAAACTTCATAAAATGTTTATTTCAAAATTTCTCAAAAACTATGGAATAAAATAAGAAAATAAATTTTTTTTCCAAATCGTAAAATCAATATTAGAATATGAAATATTTATAGTCCATGTCTTGGCGAGTCTTATGAAGTGAATAATCTTTGATATCAGGAGATATTGCCAGGGACAAATCCTCGGCGAGACACCCTGTATGATTGAAGTTATGTTCTTGTTCATTATACGTGTTCATCGGCGATATCAAAAGAAAAATTGGGTTTGGATAAGTGCGTTGCTATTGGATTTCAGCCAATGAAAGCATGTAATATATTCTCTGGATAAGAAGAAAATAAATGTTTCGTCGGAATTCGAGAGCCGCGTTTGATGTTATCGCGTTAAAAATACTCGAGTCTTAAGACTGGTACAACTAATACTCCGAATGATTAAAAAAAAAATTTATATATTTCACGACAAACAAATACCTTAAACACGACATATTTATGAGTTTATGCTCAACACCGTGTGTTTCTATCATATTTTTCCGAAATATAAAATATATAAACTCACCGATATTAGTGAAAATAATATTTAAATCTGTTAAGCTGCGTCCAGATTATAGCGAATTTGTTATTAGCATGTGTCATTAACAAATGTTTTTTATTTTATGTAAATGTTACCAACATTCATGTTAATAACAACATTGTTATTAACAAAAATAATGTTTTCCACCAGTTGGCGGTAAATGTCAAAGAAATGTTACTAACATCAGTTATAAACATATACACATTTTACTAACCTAACCGGGCGGTCTTGGGTTGCGCACAAATGCCAAAAAGAACTTGTTTGCGCACAAAAGTGTCAATCGTTTGTGAACAATTAACCTAAAAATGGATAAATGGTATGCACATATCTACTATTTATTGTTAATTATTGTCCTGATTTACTTGAAGCTCTCGTTCTTATAATCTTATTTGTCTGTATGTGTAGTTCAGTCTCGGCCTTACGTTTTACACTGCTGCGTATCATATCTTCTTTTTATTTCATTTGTTGTGTATTCGTTGTGATCGGTATGATCATTTATAAACCGTATTACTAAAGTACATTGTTGGTTTAAAATAGCCACATAGCTTTGCATTTTTTGTTTGTACAACGTAAATATAAGCAAAAAAAAAAAAGTTCAGTTTCAGGTAAAAATAAAATAAAAATATAAGATTTTGCGCAAACTAGTTGTGAATTTAATTTTATCGTGTGCGCAAACGAGTTCCGTTATTTCAGGTAAAAATATTGTAGATTGTGCGCAAACAAGTTGCAGTCACCTAACCCAAACTAACCGTAAATCATCGCATTAAAACCATGTGCTAATGAGTGATAACCGAATTAAGTATACATATTTAAACATGTTTAAATATATATATATATTTTTTTTTTAATACTAAATAAATATTTTCAACAACATAATCCCAACAAAAATATGTTATTTAAGTATTTCGTTTAGTAATTTTTATTACACCCGTTAAACCGTCGGAGAACCGAAAATATTTTGATTATGTTTCAATGGGCTGTGGTAGCATGAAATAACAACAAACATATAGCTGTTTCCGACGAGGTTCCGGTCGTATTCAAATCGGCGAATCGCCCGCTGCGCCAAAAATGTGAAATAAATTCTTTGCACGTTTTCCGGCGCGTCTCAATTCGTTCGGGAGCGATTAATTTCCCACCACCCCGTATCCGCGTATCTTCTGACCGCATATTCGACGCACAACAATGGCCACTCGTACGGACGTCGTGCTCGAGGGTTGGTAACGAGGAGCGCAAACGAATTGTGCAAACATACGTGTTATGCCGTTTGTTATTGCGCGAAGAATACGCCTGTGTTTATCACGATTGACGTGATTGCACGAGAATCGCCTGTTTGTGCCGGCAAAAAAAAAATGAGTTTCTTAATTTTTTATAGGCCCGCTTGTGCCAAAAATAAAAAGATTCATATTTACTCGAATAACAAAAAAAAAAAAAAAAAAAAAACTAAACTTTAAATAACAACTTTTCGAAACCGAATTTGTCTTTGACGGGTAATTATTTATTTATTTTAGGGAGGGGGGGGTATTACTCAAAATGTGAAAAAAAGGTCCGAAAACCATCATTTTTTTTATCCAAACTATATGAAAATTTTAAACATAGATCGACAATAATATAAGAAACATTTTAGCGCAAGAAAACATCGAAAATATGAAAAAGAAATTCGGACATTTTTCTAACACTTTTTCCTTATTCATTTTTTTCCCCTTTCTTTATTTATTAAAAAAAAAAAAAGTAAAGTAAAGTAAAGTATAGACAAGAAAGCTGGACATAATTCACACCACAGATATTCTTCTCTCTTCGTGCCAGATTAGTGGATGTGTTGAAAATGACGACTATTAAATTGTTTTATATATTAACTTTTTTCATTCAAAATCGTCTTATTGAAGAAATGATTTATCGTTTCTTTAAAATTCTTCAGACCCACCAAGAGTATCCGACTCGAGAAACGAAGAATATCTGTGGTGCGAAGTATGTTCAGCTTTTTTACATTTATCGTCATTATAAATTCATTATATATCCAAAAATCAAACGTCAATAACTTTTTACGTTTAACTTTACTGGAAACTTAAATGTTGTTCGCTTTTTGCGATTTGCTGATTGCAAAATTTTTAATATCATAATTATTATTTCATTGCATTATATGTATGACTATACTATGGATATGACAATATGTGTAAAAAAGCATTATTTTATTATTGTTTTTACCGAATTTGAACTCAAAACTTATTTTATGAAATAAAGTATAGGAATTTCGTTTAAGAATAATAATTATTGCCTGGTATTTCGCTTGTGAGGTTGACAAATATATTTTTACCAGTTTTAGAATTTTTTTTGTACGGTGCAAAAGGGCCATGCCCGATTTCACCCCACGTATGCATATTTTATCTCGCTCGGAAATCGTACACCACGAGCCAGTTATGTTTTATTTTCAAACTGTTTTCTCAAAACGACGACGACGATGCCCGTATAATTATTATTTACGACTCTTTATAACGATATATTATGATGTTCGAACGGAACGTTTCTCGCGTTTTTTTTTTCTTCTATTTTTAGAATAATAAGTTATAGCGTCATTCGTTAACGGACCATTTATCGACGTTAAAATGCGCAAGAGAGCACATTTAATTTTTTTTTTTTTTTTTCTAACACGGCGCCTGTCCTCTTAATATTCCGTGTACGCCATATTAAATATAAATACACATTTTTGTGATTAATTCCTAAGGACATTTTGCCATAATTTATGTCGCAGTTTATTTTATTATAAAAAAACTTTCCCTCGTCTACGCGCACACCTGGGGGGAACCTTCCAGTGCACCCTCCCCCCGCTCAAGTACCCCACAGTGGTCAAAAATGCAGTATTAGGCGCTCAAAATGGTAAAAATAAAAAAATTTTAATTAGTTTTGAAAAATCATTATTTCGTTAAATATTAAACATGAATTATTCAATATTAAAACTCAATGTTAAATTAGAGCCCATGATAAAGGATATAACCGGTAAAAGCGTATCATTTAGAGTGTTTAGACACTAGCATTATAGAAGTAAAATTATAAATTTTGCAACTTTATATTTAGACGTAGACGTACAGTCTGAATGTAAGTTGAAATAAAATGAATTTATATTTTTAAGTGCCAAAATTTACATTATAAAACAGTTGCAAACAAAAATATAGAAGAGTTCATAAATGTTTTAAATTGTTTTAAAGTCCCGGTTTATAAAAGTTATCATTTAAAAAGTTTAAAAAAGTTGTTTAAATGTAATGTGGTCAAAAGTAAAGTTATGTCACTTATCGGACCCATATCGGATACTCGACATTAGAAATGAAACTACCTAATAATAATAATAATAATAATAATAATAATAAAAATCGTATAAATGAAGATGTAAAATCTTGAATTTATTTTGATTCGAATAATACGGAACCGTCGAGCAGTTCTAACTGCGGTTTCGATAATGAATGCATAGCTGAATAAATGCAAATCACAAAATATGTATTAGTTCAGTGTAATCTGACAATTAAAAATTATCCAAAATTTAATGAGTTTTAGTAAAAATCAACTCAGTATGCCTTTGAGTGTATAGTAATAATAATAATAATAAAAAAAAAAAATTTCGCGTAGAATTTCATTTTCGATTACTGTGTGCTGTGGCAAAACTCGTCAAAGACAATAATCGAAACGTCGTTTGGACGTGATGACAAATTACCGACGGTTTCGGCCGGGAACGAACAAATTGCCACGGTTTCAGACCTCCGGGACTGGTATGGCGGGGAGAGGGGGAGGGATGATTGTGCCCTTAATCAGCCGATCGACTATAATAATAAGCGCCCTGTAATAGATCCGACGATTAATATCGCGTTATGATATCGTTTCGACAGGGTAAGACCGTCCACCGTGGGTCATCGACGTAACATTATATTTTATTGTTCGACGACAGTCCGTTATTTATTTGACAAATTTCACAACTTCCAACGTGCCACCGCAGTTCATAATAGGAATTTTTGTGGAGTTTTAATCGATTCAGTCGAACGGATTTCTGACTACTAGTTGTCTGCTGCAGTGTACGAATTAACGGCGAGCAGACGGATCGTTTTTAAATCGATTAGAGTTTAAAAAAAATAAATAAATTATTAAATCGGTTATTTTATTTAAATAAAATATGATTATAATATTATTATATCAATGCACACAGTTCTGGTCAGAGTTTAATAAACGCTGGCGATCCGTTCTCGGAACGACCTCGGAATGCGATTTCCGGCTATTAGGTTTTATAGAATTTCGAGCGAATTTCGGGTCCTAGAATTAATTAATTCCCGAAATCGCTTCGTTAATCCGTTTTCACTTTCTCTCTCTCTCTCTCTCTCTCTCTCTCTCTCGCTCGGTCGAACGCGATTCCGTGACGCCGGGACAGACGGGTAGTAGAGTGTGTGTGTGTGTGTGTGTGTGTATACTCGGTGGCATACGCACTCGTGATTTACCTAATTACATTGTCTGGCAAAAACGCGCATTCGGATAACATTATTCATTGCGATTTTGTGCGTGTGTCAGTGCAACAAAACGTTCGTAAAACGATTACATTCGAGTCCCGTTATTGTGAAAAATATCGGAAGCCGCATTGGGGGGTGGGGGGGGCGGTGGGGTAGAAGTAAACGTTGGTCCGTATAATAAATTCCATCCAATCATTCGATTACATTTTTTTTTTTTTTTTTTTTTTAGTTCCGTTATATTTATTGCCGGAGATTTTTCGCCCAACTTATGGACCCGGTAGTAGCACAACAATGTTTTATAATAATAACACGTGTCCTCTGTGTGAGTCGCTTTATTTATCTCTTCTTTTCACCGATTCTGGGGGCGTCACTAAAACGGAAAACATTTTTTCGCGTTACTAACCTTGCCGCCGCACAGCGCGGTCTGAATTCTGAACTGTAAACTAGATTGCATAAATTTATCCATCGAGGCCACATTAAGTTTTCCTATTGACGCCGTAGGACCACATGTATATTTTTTTTATTTTTTAAATATATTTATTTCACTAATTGAGTAATAAAATGATGAATTATTTCTTAAAGTTAAATGGGATTTAGTATTGTCTGTATTTCCAAAATTGTAAAAGGTCATGCATGATAATCGAAACAACGAAATATTTAAGGTTATCACTAATTACATAGAAAACTTAATTTATTTACAATATCTTTTATATTTGTCCGATTATTTTACTCAGAACGTTTGGTCCTCTAGTTGCACTATAATTTGTATATATTGGCAAAATGTAATAATCGATACTTTTTAAGTTCTACACTTGTACATTAAAAAATATTGATAAGTTGAAAATTTTTAAAATTAAAAACTAAATAATTTGCATAGATAAATTTATACAAATTATAGAAAATTACGTTCCTTGTTCTATACCATCCGTAATGTATTTTGAAAAAAAAAAAATTATTTGAGACATACGCTCTTAACTCCACGCGAAACGATTAAGTTGTACGCAAATGATAACTGTATATCTTCAACTTCATGTAACATAATATTTACCTACTCATCTGGAAATTTCACTGAGTTGGCAATACGTATTATATATATATATATATATCATAAATCACATATTATTATTGTCTTTCCGTGTACAAAACTGTAACACTATGTTTTAAATTTTCCAAAGTTTTCGAAAACAAAACGTAGACGAGCAAAAAAAAAAAAACCCTCACACTGACGCACCTCGAATGAAAATCGCGTATGCGACCGTAACTCGCGGAAAACCTGCGCTAAAACTTGGCGCGTAACGTTTTCGGGGTTTTGTAGTTTGGACGCGGTTTCGGGGTCCGCGCGTTTTTCGGAAGCAAATAAATATCGTTTGTCCGAACTACGACGTGGACGGCGAAACAAAAGAAAACAAAAACCCAAAGAATGCAACCTACAGCGGCCAGCGGGTGCTATTGGTCGACAAAAATAGTGTTGAAAACGTTTAACGCGGACAGATCGAACTCTCAGTCGACAAACGATTAGGAATATAATATTCATAATTATTGAAAAAATTTATCGTTATAAAACGAAATGATTATAAAGTGTTGTAGTTCAGATTTATGGGGGTATAATATTTCCGGTAATGGTAATATTCAAACTTAATTTGTTTGATTCACTATTATTTTCCGAAAATTCCCACCAGCTTATAAAAAGACTCGATTCTAGTTGACTGTCTTAATACGTAAACTTAAAAAACAAAATAATATATATTACATTAAATCTAAACCAGTGGCCACTCTCTGATTATATAATATAGGCTTTCTGGTTTGAACTATTTTTTTTATTTTTCAAAAATATTATAGTCTTGTCGACGACTGTTCACCGGTGCGCTTAATGTGTTTACAGTGTAGCGGCACGGCGGGCAGCGGAGCGCGGGCGGACGGGTGCCGGTGCTGTTCGATGGTGCGCCGGTCCGTGGGCGAGTACCAGTGCCCGGTGCTGATGGTGGTGCCCAGCAACGGGCACAACAACGGTTCCTCCGGGAAGCCGGTGCCGGCGGCGGCTCAGGCGCCCGGGAAGAAGCCGGAGACGGGCGGCAAGAAGCTCCGGTTCCAGTTGGCCAAGGAGAAGAAGGCGTCCACCACGCTGGGCATCATAATGAGCGCGTTCACCGTGTGCTGGCTGCCGTTCTTCGTGCTCGCGCTGGTCAGGCCGTTCCTCAGCGACCCGGGCAGGATACCGCGCTCGCTGAGCAGCCTGTTCCTGTGGCTGGGCTACGCCAACTCCATGTTGAACCCCGTGAGTGTAACGTTTATCGTTATTCAAACACGTGAACAGACAACACGGATAGGACGTTATTTTTTTTTTTTTGGGGGGGGGCATATTTCAGGATGGGGCAAAAGGGCGATCACCTCTCCCTGGGCCTCTGATTTTACATATATATATATATATTTTTTTTTTAATTCTGAGACAAAAAAAAAAGCTAATGATAATGACAATGATAATTTTTTCTTCTTTCTGTATGAAATTACTTTTTATTTAAAAATACTCGGGCCAAAAGATTCGTACGAAAGTTTTTTTTGATCAAAAATCGCATCCCGGTGGTACTTCAAAGCAGTATTTTTTTCCAGATTTTCAATTAATTTTCTGAAAACAAGATAAATTGCAAAAAAATTTAATAAAAACGTCAAAATTTGGTTAAACGATATTATATTTTTGTTAAAGTTTTTAAATTTTCAACTAACAATATCGAGAATTCTAAATTTCACAAGATAAAATATAACATTACAAAAAATATTCGTCAAATGATTTTTTCGAGGCTGTTAAATGCTCATTTTCAAAAATTCGGACTATTGCTATCATTACTCGATTTAATTGTTAATTCTTCTCTTCTGGAACCAAAAAAAAAAAAAAAAAAATAGTACAATTATAATAATTTCATAATGTCGTATGAAATATATTTTTATTTATTTTTTTTTTTTTGTAACGACATGCATAATATTAATTATAATATTGTATGATAATATACACATATAAATATAGATTTTTTTTTTTTTCGAATTTCAAACAAAAAACTTATTGCGACCCGAAATCAGGTCGTGACCCACCTTTTGAAGACCACTGGTGTATAATACTGCGGCAGAGAACGCCGTGTGTGATTTATCGAACGACTTAAAGAGCATTACGCGTTTAAACGCGCATAATTTATACCGCAAATGGCTTCGATTTTATACTTAATTTTTATTAAGTGCCGTCGTTCAATCGCTCGCTCGGCTGATGGCCGTAAAATTTCCGATTTATCACTCGTCACTTGTGGGAGGGGAGGGGCGGTGGATATATTATTAGATGAATTATCGGCACACGACATTCGAGCGACGAGACGTGTACTCGTATAATATCGCCGTATTAATTTCGAACGTTTCGCCCTAATCTCCGTGTGCCGTGTGGACCGATGCGTGACACTACCGACTTATAGTCACATTTAGTAACAACGCGAATGAATAATAATAATAATTATTATTATTAATATTATTATTATTCCCCTTTATAAACGTAAACCGGGGCTGAGATGTTTTAAACGTTTTGTTTTGAACACCCCAATTAATCGAAACGGGTTTTGTTTAAAATATAACACAAAAAAGTAAAGTAAAGACAAGAAAGCCGGACATACTTCGTACCACGGATATTCTTCGCTCTTCGGGTCAGATACTCTTGGTGGGTTTGTGGAATTTTAAAGAAAAGATAAATCATTTTTTCAATAAGACGATTGTGAACGAAAGAAGTTATTAATACGTATAAAGATTTATAATAATGGTCGTCATTTTCAACACACTTACCAAGAATATCTGACCCGAAGAGCGAAGAATATCGGTGGTACGATGTATGTGGGGCTTTCTTGTCTTTAATTTTTTTTTATATCTAATAAATAAAAGAAAAAATATTCAATGAGAAAAAAAAAATGTTGGAAAAATGTCAAAATTTTTTTTTCACATTTTCAAAAAATTTACTTGCGCCAAAATCTTTCTTATAATATTATTGTCTATCTACATTTAAATTTTCATAAAGTTTGGATCAAAAAATAATGGTTTCTAAGTCTTTTTTGTCAAATTTTGGGTAGTTTTTTTCAAAAAAAAAAACTCGTCAACATCGAGGTACAAGTGTTGATGTTTTTTACGTAGATCACATAAAATTTCAATTACATATTTAATTCATAATTTGTAATATTATCTAGCGTCACGATAAATTGCGCGTTTCCTACTATAATATTATTACATCTGTGGACAGATAATATTATGATGTCCACGCAATAATTATTATCAATCACCCGTGTCATACCATCATGCTGTGGGGTTATGTTTCAGGAAATTATTGTAGTAATACGTAATAATACTTGACCTTTATACAGAAATAAATTACTCGATATATCAGCGGGTAAGACAGGCGTTGTTATTTAATTTCCGAAATCGATAGAAATTATACTATACGTATTGTATTATTGTCGTGTGTAGAATATTTGAACAAATATTTCAAAACGAAAAAGTGTTTCATTTTAATTATACAAGAATACTTCACTTTTTTTTTTTTTGTATTTTTTTTTTTGGGTCATTTACGCTGGGTATTTTTTTCTAAGTCATATTTTCTAATGTTTCCTAAGGTGGTCACATCGACTCGCGAGCCCTAATGATATTAATCAACGACGATATTAATTATTATTAAAATCAACCCCCCGCGTTCCGTGGCAGGTGATCTACGCGACGCTGAACCGGGACTTCCGGCGTCCGTTCCAGCAGATACTGTACTTCAAGTGCGGCTCGCTGAACCACATGATGCGCGAGGAGTTCTATCACTCGCAGTACGGCGACCCGGAGCCGCAGCACTCGACGCAACACTACTGCGTCGTACCCGGTGAGCCGGCCGCAGCGTCGTCGTCCGCGGCCTGCAACTTCCAGCCGCCGCCGCCGCCGCACCACACGTCGCCCGTTTGCGGCCGATCGCCCGTGGAATGCGACGAGACGACCGCGGCGGCCGCGGACCACCAGCACCACCAGCACCACCACCAGCACCACCACCACCAGCACCCGCAGGCCACGGAATCGTTCCTGTAGTAGTGTACCCCGCGGGACGACGATCGATGATAGATCCATCACGCGACGATCCGCAGATCTGTCGCGACGGTCGTTATTGTAAATAATAATAATATTACTATATTATGTTAATAATAATTACCGGAGACGAGCGATACCGATGGACATTTTCCGCGCAGAAAACAAAAACCGGAAGCGAATCTCATCGCTTTTTCGAAAACGGTCTCTGAAAATCTATGCCCACTTAGCGTGTCGCCGGATTATAAACAACAAAACGCGATGAAATGTTGAAAAATCAACACTCGGTAATACAGTAAAAAATAAATTATAAATAAAATTTTCACTTTGATTTTATTCATTATTTATTTATTTCATTTTATTTTTATACACCTATATAATGTCATAGGTTTTTTATTTTGGATTATAAACATTTCCTTCTTTCTCCTCCCCCCCCCTCGACAGTTCGGTGGTTTGCTGATACTACACCGTTCGTTTTGAAATCGTCAAAAAACTATTGTGAAAATGTCAACAAAATCATAATTTTAACAGTGTCGCCCCGAATAACGAATAAAACAGTTCCCTTTAACAGGCCGCACGTTTGGTTTCGTCGAAATTAAAACGTGATTTTTCGAACTCGCCTCGTCATAAGAGTGGATGCGATTCCAAAAAAATTTCCTTCTGTTCATTCTGCGCCCGAATCCCGCCGATTAATCGAGTACGATTCGGAGGTTCCCAAACTGTAGGTGAACGTTAGATTTTCAGTGGATTATTGGTTTTAGACGATATATTTATTTTTATATTTTTGAACGAAAAACAGTCTTGTTATCACATTATTACAGTATAGGGCGCGCGTTAATTCCACTTTTTTTTTCTGTGTAAATTCCGCCATTTTCCATTTTTTTTTTGCCGTTATTTTCAATGTCAACTCCGTGGATCCAATTCTTAATACATTTGTTAAGTTGTAAAATTATTTTACCGTTCAGTTCGAGTAAGAAACACTCGGAATTATCCGGAAGACCACTACGAGAAAGCGGTTCAATTTTATCTTCGGAAAATGATTTTTTTTTTACATACTTTATCACATTTATGATGTCAAAATTTTGTTTCATCTTTATTCACGGTGATATTTTTTTCTTTCAATGATGAAATTATAGTATTTAAATATTGAAGACGTGTTTTTTTTAACGTAGAATTTCTCAAATTATTAGGTTTGTTAATATTGTTCAGCGTTTAACGTATGTATATACAGGTTTGAATATCAAGTAGGGATGTTAATAAATGGCGAATATTTGTTCGTGTATTTTGAAAATATTGTGCGAAATATTTAAAAAAAACACATGTCATCGGTGGAATTAACTGCTTTTTCACTATTGAGGTAGATAAATCGTAACCGTGGAATTTAACCGGTAATAAATCCCAGCCTCAAAATCGACTACCCAAAAATCGGCGAGATTTACAATCACCCGTTATTTTACCCGCGTTTGAATTGTTCGTCGAAAATCGTATGAGACCCCATAAAAGGGCCTGATGGTAAACAGGTGCTATGATAAAACAAAGGCAAGTTGCCACCGATTACAGGTACTGGGTCGCCAGGGGTGCATTTTTTTCAAAACCGAGTCGCGCCGCCAAAAGTTTGGGAACCTCTAGCCTGGCGTAGGGATAATACCACGTTTATCCTTTTTTTTTTACCTCCCCCGACAGTTAGGTTTTACGGTGTGAAATTGGACGAAAAACGAAACGAATTCCTTTTTTGGAACAATCGATATCGATACGAAAATCGTCGATTTTTCCGAAGAATTAGCATAGTCGAGAGAGAGATGTCGATAAAAAAAAAAAACGTATCGCCCGTGTCTACGATTTAATTATTGTAAAATAATAATTTTTTACGTCGTTACGAAAACCACGTCACGCCGTATCGTACGTGTCATCGTCGTCGTCAGATCTTCGGACTAGGACACGATATTATATATACAGGGTGTTTATAAAGTACGTGACCCGACGCTCGTAATTAGAGACTGACGAAAGATTTTCAACATCGGTATTCGATGTATCGATACATCGAAATTTTAAACATCGATTAATTTTTGACATCGATACTCTTAGCGTGAAAACATCGATGGTTTAAAAAACCGATGTTCGCGTCTTGACGAGTATGGTACAAATAGGTATATCGATTTGAAAAACATAAAAAAAAAAAAAAAACAAAAATCTCTCACCCGTCACAGCATGTCAGACATGTTTAAATTATACTTTAATTATTATTATTATCAACATTTATTATTTTTTTGATACATCAAAACAAAAGTGGTGACGAAATCGAAGCGAGGTATATGATGGCACTCAACATTTCACCGCAGGGAGATCAATATTTCTGCCCTCCCGTTTAACATGTCACTGACGTCTTTCAGCGTTTACATCAAACGGAATTAGAGTAAACAAATAACGCATATTATTTTCGATTCTTTGTAATTATGTATATAATATAAATTATGTTTCCATACCCCCACCTCTAGGATCGACATTTAAGAGTTTAGTTTTAACATAATGTGATTATCCTTTTTTTGTTTTCAACTAATTATTTATTTAAATATAAGGAAAGTTTTTCCAAAGCTTATTCGAATAATTAGTTATTTAATTATTAGTTTCGACTAAATACCATTAATGATAGTAGTTGTATATTATATAGTTATAATATTGCTAAAACGTACGATGTCGAATTTTCGTTGTTAGCGATTGCTTGGGAAACGAAGTATTTCAAAAAAAAATCATGAGAACCAGAGTATTCTGTAATTCGGTGGTTCTCAACAGAGACACTGAAGATGTTCTGAATGGGGGGTGAGGGGTAGCAAGTCTTAGATTTATGTTTACATTAAAACATAAATGCTGAAGAAAAATAAAAAATGAAATACAGTTACTTTACCTGAACAACGCGCCATGGCTTACCCGTAATTGCAAATTTTTCTGAACGTTTTGAATCCTTTTGTAACTATTGAAACAGCAGATTTACAAATTCGAGCAGAACCGTTCGAACAATCAACTTATGAAATATTAAAAGCCAGCCCCAAGATTTCAGAATTCTAATTATACAAATATTTTCAACTATACGCTTCTCAAATAATTTATACCATTTTTTTTTTCTAGAGGGTCGTTGAAAAATAATTTGCTTTTCAGGGGGGTGGTAACAAAGGTCGAGAACTACTGCTGTAATCGAATCGGTAGTCGGTGAACCCGGACGACAGGGAATCGGACATGAAATAACTCATCGGTTCCACTGTGTTTTACTTGTTAAACGACTTTAAATTAAAAACGTTACTCGCGCATGAGTGCATTTGTATAATATATTCTTAAAGGGTAAATTCTCGAGTTTTATTTCCCCGCGTTTTTAGTACACTTCCCGGTGTGGTGGTGCGATGCGCCACTATTCTTTGCCCCGCGCACGTATAAACAGTTTTAATATTCCAAGTCTCCTCACGTACGAAAACAATAACAACAAGCGGTGGTGTGGGACTGCAGTATGCGGTCACCGTCCGAAGAGACTTTATGGCGGCGAGTAGTCGGCGGGGCAGGAGCATAAAATATTCTACCGGAAGTTTTCATAGGCGGAAAATTTCAATAAAATATCGAAAAACATAAAAACCTCTCATTTATTACTTTTTAAAATATTACGCGGACGATTATGATTTTGAGTTGTGCTTGTATTTACTGACTGGCACCCGCGGCGTATGAGATTTTTTTTTTCTTTTAAAAATAAAAAATCAAAAAAAAAAACACATTTTATCAGTAGCCAACGATTATATTATCATGCACTTCATGTAAGGCCAGTCGCGTATTTAGCTTTTTGGCTTTTTGGCGCATCCCCTGTCCACTCCACACGTAAAATATTTCCAAGGGTGAAAATGTTTTTTTGAATTTTTCCATTCTCATTTTTCAAATCTAATATTAAATCGCTAAAATAGGCACATAAAATCAAAAATCAATTAACAAGTCGTCTTCGTCAGAGTAGCGTTTTTCAGCGATGTTCACAAACTATTGTCCTTCCCCCACCCCCTTATTTACAGCACATTTATTTATTAGTGGTTATCTGCCATCATTATGTAAATTTTTTCATTTCGAATTATTTTAAAAAATAATCATAAAAATAAAATTCCATGTTTTTTCATGTTTAGTGTTTTTTTTTTTTTTTTTTAATAACGAGTGAATTTAACCCGTTTCAACAGCCCGGGTTTCTCCAATGGGATTTTAAAAATACGAGCGAGTTCGACCCGAAAAAGAAACCCGAGTTTTTGGGCTTAACTATTTTGTGAAAACCCTGGACCAAAACCTAGTTATTGGAAAACAAAGAGAAAAAAATCCCAGTTTTACACCCGAGTCTGCATTTCGATTCGATCGACGACGATGAGCGGCGAACGGTGATTTTAACGAACCGCATGTAACAAAATTAATGTGAATGTAAAAAAATGTGTATGTAATATTAATTGATTTTCTGTAGTTTGCGTTTTCCGTAAAAACGATCACTTTGTTATTCACATTAGATAATATTACCGTAATAACGTACAATTTAGTCGTGAGCGAACGACAAGTGGACCTTTTTATTTATTTTTTTATTTTTCTGAACTACTGTCGTCTTATTTAAACAATATTTTTAAAAAATAATAATAAAATATTATTATCGTTATGACATCCGTTTTCCTCTACAAATTTTCGTAACGACTCTGCTTGAAACGTTCTAACGAATGCGGGTGGTACGTCGGACAGAAAACTGAAGTCGTTTTTTTTTTTTTTTTTTCGGCTCCGCGCGAATCCAAAAAACCTTATTTGGAATTTTAGAACTCACATAACATTACTACGAGCTGTGCGTATATGCTATCGATTAATCAACAATCGTTGTACATTTTTAACGCGTCATATTGCTCACGGTCATACATTTTTATAATAACAATAAGTACTCGGATCTATAATCGAGTATTTTATTTTATATTACAATGTTTTTTTTTTCTTTTTTGAGTATTTATAATTATTATCGTGTATATTATGTAAACATATATTTATTTATTCATTATCGTATTGCAAATAATTAATCGATTAATTAATTGAAAAATATTTCGCTTTTTTATCTCGTAAGATCTTTGTTAGGTTTATCGAGAGATATTTCTTTTCACGGCTGTTTCACGTGTACAGCATAATACAGTACCTGTATGTAAAATATTATAATCTATTCTTCATAAATGTATTATCTTTGGCGTTCACCGGATATTTTATATTATTAATTGTAAAACGGTTAACGGCGAACGATTGAAATTTATATTTCCGTTAACACTTGGAAATTTTCCGTGTTATATCGGTGTTTTTTTTTTCTATATTTTCAAATAAAATAAACGCGAGAACAATAAAACACCACTCGATAAGTACTCAGTGAATTAATAATAAATTATGTTTTTTTTTTTTTTATATATATGTTTAAATACACGCGCGAGTCTTTTTGAATAATTATTCGCATACGTTAATTTGTTTTTAGCTTTAAAATTTTAAATGAAAATCGAATGATAAAATAACGTTATTGGTAAATTTCAAAAACGAGTTCAATTATCGGTATATCTGATAACGTAAGAACGAGGGAAAAAAGCGTTAGGTAGTTCAGAAAAAAACACATTCGTATATTTTATGTTTTTCGTCACTTATTGAAAATCGTTGTATAAGCTTTAAATGCTTGTACGAATTGAAATATTTGCAATTGTTTTTTTTTTTTTTTTTTGTTAATTTTAATTAATATTAGTTCTTACATACCTATTATTATATTGTGAAATTTGAATTTGTCGTAATCGTTGTGATAGAACGTATATTATATATATATTACTATTATTGTATACAGATTAAGGATAAAATATTACGTATTATATAAATAATTATTATAAAAATGACAAAATATGCGTAAAAATTTTATTAAGCGAACATAATTTTCGAAAAATGGCAAACAAAAAAAAAAATAAATAAATATTATAACAAAATACACATAATATTATATTACACTCATCACACACATGACACACGTACTTACAATTGATTTTTATTACGTTCTATATTATTTTGTAAATGATTCGCATATTCAGATTATTATTTATGTTATATAATATATAACAACACACGTATTATTATAAAATATAAACACGCCGAATTTTTCGTTTTTTTTTTTTTTTTTTTTTCTGTTTAAAGATTATAGTAAGTTTATTTTGTTGTGTATAAAATATATATATATATATATATATACTTTATAATATAAAACGCTTGAAATCTATATATATATATATTATTAACAATATAAATAACGATAATTTCACGTTACCTATATACGATATTATTTTACATAACATGTACGTGTGCTTGGTTACATATTATTATTATTATTATTATTATTATTATTACATTAAAAAATAATATTGACGTGCTATTTGACGAAATAATAATAAAAATTATTTGTGTATATTTTCCGTGCGTTGTTGTTTTCGTCGTCGTCCTCGTCATAATATAAAATATTTTATCCGTCCGCCCAGTCGTGGTCGTCCACACGTGACGGGCGGCGGGATCCTTTTCCACCGAAATTCCCCTTTTTCACCTAAATAATCCTCTGCCTTCTCCTCCCGTTTCCACCAATATGAAAAGCTCTTATTTTCCACCACTACACGTTTCCACAAATTATTTATTTTTGATCTACATGATATTACAACATTTAAATGTTTAAATACGACATTATTATAGTGACGTGAAACGATTTGGTAAAAATATTTATGATGCAAACAGTGAAGTTCTATAGAAAAACCCATCGAATCTTGAAGACACGTACACGACGCTTTATAATGATATAAACACGGATACGAATAAACGCGAGTCGTTTTTATCAATAGACAGTAAAGAAAAACATATAATAATTTTTACTTCGTGTGAAACGAACCTGTGGTTTTTTTTTACCAAGTAGATCATTTATACACGTGGACAGAACATTTTAATATGCTCTTAGTTAATAGTATTTTAATATTCTAATAGTTTTATTATGTCATTATTTATTTTATTGATTTTTAATAGGATTCATATCCAAGCATTTAAATTTCTAAATATTATAATGGAAGGTATGCAACATTAATGAATAATTTGGTGGAAAATAGAAAGGTGCATTTTGGTGAAAAACGGTAAAACCCTCCGTTCACGTCAGTGAAAGACAATTCTTGAAAACGATTCGATCTTTTGAATTGAATTGAACAGAAGCGAGAAAATAGATCCAAGGTGATAAAATACATATTTTGCACCATAGATATTGTTGACTCCTCAAGTGGCCATACGGTGGATGTGTTATATTTTAAAGAAACGATATTTTTTTTTTAGAACAGTTCTAAGTCAAACTCCATTTTACATAGGACGATTATTATACTTAAAATTAAAAAGTTGATTACAAATAAAAATTACTCGTCCAATTACCAAAATCCTATTATGATTACCCGAAACTAGAAAAAAAGTGAAAGAAAAAAATTATTTAAAAAAATTCACATTTTCTTTATCCAAAGTATTCTCTATATATACTATCTGTCCATGTTTAAATTAAAAATTTAGATTAAAAATAAATATCTTATCAAATTTTAAAAGGACATCAAAATTATGCACTCCCGGTCGTGAACGGCATCGGTGTCAACACGAAACCCAACTCTTTCTCTCTTATTCTCTCACTTTGTTGTTAGTTTGACTTATACCCGTCTCTTTCCTCCCATTCTCCTTTCTATATGTATTCCCTCATCAACCCTTCTCTCTCTCTCTCTCTCTCTCTCTCCCTCTCCATCTAAGTTCACCCTCCCTTCGTCACCCCTTGCCATCACCCATCTCGTTTATTATTGTTCGACTTCGGCGCCGTCCCGCCACTGACCAACAGACGGCGATAAATCGTCTCTCGCGCCACACTGTGTATACGTACACACCCCCGTGCGATCCATCACGAGGACGCGAGCGTTTTAAACGAGCCGACCGTTCGGAATTGCGAAATGTAAATTATTAACCCAGATCCCGTAGGAAACTCTTGCCTGGAGGAAATCCACACCGGCCCTGACGTCCCGGTCGCGTTATAATAACGTCCGGGACATCCCGAACCGAAGTCGATTCCCACGGTGTTCTGCAAGGACTGAATTTTATTATTATTATCATCATTTATTAATAAAATAAAACAACGACATTAATTAAACAATGCGTTACGAGACGTATTCAATGAACATTTTGGTGCATCCATTTTCTGTGAGCAGAACTCGAGTTGAAAGCGTAGAAAGTTATTATTTTGTAATTATTCGGTAACGGATTTATATGCAAATTTATGTGTGTATTAATTGAAATAAACTTTTTGAAATCTGATGAAAATAATTGTCCCCGATTTACATCATTCTTATTAAAATAAAACTCACTGTATTTAGCATATTATGCATACTTCAACGTTTTTTTATTTTTACTTATTTTGCATATTTTAATGCATATTTATACTTTTATAGCGCATATTTTTTATTTATAGCACATATTTTTGTTCTGTCTTACATTCATGTGTTCACAACCACATGTCGATAAAATTACGACTGGTCGCTACCATCAAAGATAAGATGGCATACCCATATTATAATATATTATATAATATGTGAATTTAGAGGAAATTTCCCAAAGTTTATAAAAAAAAGTCTCAGAAACTATCTTTTTTTTTTTGTGTGTGTGTGTAGGTTATTATTATAGTAATAATTTTGTAAAACATTAAACAAAAATATCGATACCGACATAATTCATTACATAAAAGAGCTAATAATTAGTTCGTAAAACAATACGGTTTTTTTTCTTTTTAAATTGATATTAAAACTATAGTCAAAGTGGAAAAAAAATCCAAGAAGAGACTGTAAAGTTTATATCTCATAGAGGTTCATGACCCAGACGAGGTTAAGCACTCCAAGTTTGTATTCAAATGCACAAACTAAATTGCGGTTGTGACCTCACGATAGGTAAGGCACAGAATATATTTACATTCCGATTTACATGCTACAAAGATGAGTATAAATTGCAACCAAGTCGTTATTTCAATATACGTCTGCGTAGAATCTTACAAAAAAATATAAAATTTATATCAAAAGACGTTATACTATACTATCAGATTTGATATCGTTTTATTATGAAAATTAATATCAAACGAATAAGTTGATATTGTGATAACAGAATGTGTATTTATTCATAATAACTGATAACCAGTACTCAAATGTTCTAAAAAATGCATATTTATATTTATTTTAGTTTTCCTTATAAAATATCAATTGAAATACAAAAAATACCTATGGTATACACTTCTCTAATGTCGTAAGCGAAATTAATTTACGGTTTTTAATGATTTTTTGATAATTTAGTGCTTTTAGTACTATTTTCAGGTATATTTTCATATAATTTACAGAAAAACGGTTGAAACTTTGGTTTGGTCGTTATTTGCGGACAGGTAATTTCATACGAAAGTGATAACAGAAGAATAAAAAAATAAATCAATAAATAAACATTATTGTAAAATTGTTATAGCTTCTTCACTTCACACAAAATCTAAACTGAATCGGATAGTTTTTGTTGAGTCCGATATTTTCGTTTTAAAATAATTATATTTCGGTTATTCGGAAGCGTCAAAATTCGGTTTCGGTTCCCAATATTTGAACGTTTGGTTTTTGGGTTCCGGTACCGGTTCGGTTCGGTTCCAGTGCCTGTCCACACAGCACAACACTGAATTATCGTGAATTTACAATAGTAATGTGAACACGAGTTGTTGCCCGATATTCGCGTTTCGTTTTGAAACATCACGTAACAGTGTTATAATTCTCATCAATGGCGCAACCAAGGGGGGTGTTTTGGGTGTCAGGACACCCCCCTTAAACCATCATATTTATGGAAATTTTATTCAATAAGCATTGAAAAAAAAAATCTTTATGACTATACAATATTATAACTTCCATTATTTCAGAGATAAACTTGAAACATGCTTTAAAAATTCATATTGTTGAATATGCAACGCTAAATTGTATTTACCTACAAACAACATTATAAAAATTCAAACACGTAAAAAAAAGGCAATTAAATTTTTCTACTTTAAGTTTTCAATTGAAAAGAATTAATGAATTCTTGTAAAGTGTCCATTACCATTGATTATAAATTTCATATTGAAATAATTTAAGTAGAAATTTACAGGTGGACGCCCCCCCCCTTGAAAACATCCTAGTAGCGCCACTGATTCTCGCTTGCTGATCGATTTGCTCGTTCGATTTTTCACAGCTTTCAATATAAGTACAACGACATACGCGAAACACGGAAATCCAAAGCACGCCCGAGTTGTCGACGAATCATTTATATAAAACAAACCGTCATAAACACACCGTTGTACATTATTGTTTTTATATTTGTTATTGTTTGTACGCGCGCGTTCCTAAAATAATTAATCCGGCCGTCCGATGGCGTATGTCTGGCGATAGCGGTTGATGGTCGCGGATGATGATGATCGGTCATCGATTAGCCGACAGATTAATTCGACCGGAAACGCACTGTAGTACAGCCGTAGTACGATTTACGACGACAACGTAGCACGTCAGCTCCGTGAACCGCGCCGGTGTTTTAATTGATTTATTTAAATAGCAATACGGAGTTATAGGATTGAAATATGCGGGAAAATGGTGGTGGGATTAGCTCCCTGGTGAAACAGTGACGTAATAATTATTACAGGGTGGCACAGGCGAGCGTTGCGCCGGGGCCTTAGGCCTCGAGCGTCCTCAGGGGTGAAAATTATATTTGCAAAAATAAATTATGTAAATTATCGTTGTTCTTGTATTTTTATTATTGTTCTCTGTGATATTAACACACTTCGCCCACAATCGTATTATTGAAGAAACGATTTTTTATCGTTTCTTTAAAATTCAACACACCCACCAAGGGTATCTGATCCGAGTACCTAATGAAGAACACCCATGGTGCAAAGTATGTCCGGCTTTCTTGTCTTTATTTTACTTTGTATATCTTTGTTTTACTTTTTTGTTTTTTTATAACAATAAAATAAATCATAATTTTATAATAAATGAATTTTCAGAAAAATTAATAATGCTAAGTAATATTAGTGCGGGTGTATCGAAAAAATGGATACAAAAACAAGTGGAAGAGTCTATACCAAAACTACTAGAAATTACTATAATTTCTTACAGGTTTCGAATTTTGAAAGCAAATACATATTTAAAGATAATTAGTCTAAAAAATTTAATTCTGAACAAAATATTAATCAAAATATTAAAATAAAACCTCGGGTACAAATTTTAGGTAACACTGATTTTGGAATTTTCAGTATTAACAGATGATATCAAAATAAATCTATCACGTTTAGAATTATTTACTATTGAAAAGAGCAGTACTGTACTTGGCAATTGTTTGAAAATATACGAGGAATTTTAATATTGCACGATATAAGTAATTATACTTGGAGCCTTAAGCTAAATTTGCACTGGGGCCAATAATTTGTTGCAACGGTACTGGTTTAAACATGCTGCAGGAGGTATGTTATACTTTGGGATCTAGTGTTGTAAAAACCGTCAGCAACAAGATTTAAACGTTTTAAAAATCTGCATGAATACAGTGGCGGAAAATACTAACCAACGTATTACTTTACTGGAAATCGAAAATTGGCTTAAATTTATTATTCTTTTAAAATTATTAATTTGTTACAACTATTTTACTATTTATTGCTACATTATTGTTCTAGCGTCGGGTGAACAGATGAGTTCGTCCGCAAAACAGAAACAACACTAATACTTATGATAACGGTACACGTGCGTGTTTTTAATTTACAAATTAATCCACGGGATTTGCCCCTGGGAATAGCTGTAGATACGCAGTATTTTATTTCGACGCGTGCACTATTCTATTAATCATATTGTTTTTATTTTCCAGTCGTAATCCATCATAATAAATATAATTTTTATTCAAAACAAATGTATTTATATATATATATATATATATTCTGATCACAACAAAACGATTCAAAAGTCCCAAAGTAATCGAAAAAAGTTTTTATTTTTTATGTTTGTTTTAATAACAACAAAACGTTTGTCAGACTTGGTCATACGAATCGCCTCATAAGATTATAATAATAATAATAATAATAATAAAAAAGTCGTATATCAAATAACAATTTAATAGTTTTCCATTCGGCCAAAAACTTTGAAACTCTTCTCCATAATCGTTCTCTCTCTGTATTTTCAAAAACACTACTGCTATTGAAACTTTTTTTTTATGTTCACAGAAATTATTTCAGAAATTAATTGTTTGTTCGGCATCTTATTATTTTGTCTTTGTATTATGACTTGTTTTAATTGAATTTCAAACGATTAAATTTATTAAACACTACGGGTATGAAGACTGGTGCCATTAATTATTTTAAAATCGTTATTTTAATATAATTAATTATATTGATGTTATTAATTATAACTAATTAACTAAATTAGTTTGCTATAATTTTCCTTTTCACCAAAAATATTCTTACCTTAAATATAGAAATAAATAACGTAAGTTACTGGAATAGTCCATGTATAATTAAAATAAAACTGACTCACTGACAATGCATTTTAATCGATTTCACCATTGGGTCCTAACTTGTATAACTAATATAACGGAACCAAAATCAAAACAAGCTAATACTCAATTTTAAAATAAACTTTATTCGCGTAAATGTGCATAGATAAAATAATTATTTATCTTAGATAATTCTTCAGATAATAATTATTCATACGTCATTTATCTAGATAAAAAAAAAAAAAGAATATGCAAATGCCGTGTGGCGCGAAAACGAACTACCTAAATTATAAAATTAATGACAATAAAAAGACAGAGAACAACATCATTTATTAAAAAAAAAAAAAAAAAATGATTTCCAACACCACCTTAGGTCGGGCCGTAGAAAAAATTATAAAAAAACATGAGTCGGATATTGGATATTACAATTTACGCAGCAAGTTATTTCTACGAAATACTTTCACAATAATTTAACATTAATATATATGTTATAATATTTATGTACGAACATCAACGCACTATATTAATATTCTAATATTTTGTCCGTGTGGCTCGCACACGGAACGAAATGTTTTTGATTTATTTTTAATGTTTGCAACATTGTGTTTCGCCTGTTCGCAATAATACGAAACAGTGTTATTGTACGTCTCGTAACAAAGTGTTTCTTTTGGGCGAGACCGCATTGCATTTTAATAACAACGACGATACGAGTGTTATAATACATTCCAAATCGTATAGCACAGTGTTTCTCAGCATTTTTTTACTCAACGCCCCCTTTGACTTCCAAAAATATCACACCACACCCCCACATATCAATCGTTGTTTTTAAACTAATGTCTTATTTGTGTCTTCTTTTTGTTTTTAATGAGAAAAATCGTTTACCCGTTTACTCATATATACACGTATAAGTCAACACGTATATATTATGTTTTATTAAAATCAGTCGCACCAATTTCTAAACATAGGAGTTTTGACATAACGATATTATAATATTATTATAATTTTATATTTATAAATGTGTTTGCAGACGAACGAATATGTTGAGATTTTTATTTATCTTTGGTATTTTTGGAAGCAAGGCTGTGGTGTTCGGATTAGTGTAATAATTGCATACCGTGCATATCTCGTGCACACGCCTACTGTCTCTGACGTTAAGTGACAAATCAAAAAAGAACCTATGACATGTCCCACATTGTTCTCAAACACGGTGTTCAAAGCAAAAAAATAAAAATAAAAATCATACTGATGGGACGCACCTGAGGTGACCCGTTGCGAAATCACTCGAATATTTTAAATAAACAAAAGTAAGACAATATTTATTTCCATCTTGTGACAATAATACACCAGAGCTACGTCCTATTTACAGTGTAAATCCAATGGCGTTGTTAATAAATAACAAGAAAAAAACCGGACGTACTTCGCACGACGGATGGGATTCTCTTGACGGGTGTATTTAATTTTAAAGAAACGATAAATCATTACTTCAATAAAACGATTCTAAACGAGGGAAGTTAATAATATGAAAAATAAATGAAAAAAAAAATGTTGGAAAAACGTCCAAAATTTTTTTTTCATATTTTCAAAATTTTCTTGCGCCGAAATCTTTCTTACATGATTTTTTATCTATGTTTAAATTTTCATATAGTTCAGATGAAAAAATGATGGTTTCCGAGTCGTTTTTGTCAATTTTTGGGTAGTTTTTTGAAAAATAAAAATTGAAGAATTGAGAAATTCAAAAAATGACCTCTTTAAAGTACAATCTAGAGGCAAATTCGGTTTCAAAAAATTATTGATCGAAATTTTTCGACAAGTATTTCCATACGAAAAGTTGTACACAGAAAAAAAAATTTAAAAAAAAATGAACATCTTCACTCCGTTCAGAATCTAAAATGGGCGTTTTGTGATGTTGAAATGTTGTGTGACGCATTCCGTTTGATCCCTTGTAATAATATGTGTAGCTTAGTTAATGAAAACGATAATCATACTGGTGGAAATCCACTAGATAAGCGAAAAAAATCGTTCGTCCGGACGCTAACCGGTTGAATAAAAAACAGCTCTAAAATTTAATCTTTCGTTCATTTTTCTCCATTGAACTTTTCGCTTTATTTTCGCCCCACTGTACGCGTTTTAAAATAATAACACATATAATATATTATCGTGTTATTATTATTATTATTATTATTATGATTATTCCCGCGCAGTTAGCCTTTTATAAAACACAAATGAGTTCCGCCGCCGGCGATTTCGCACTCCGCACAATGCAAAACGACTAATTAATACCTACGAGACGTGTACTAAAAATAATTATTATTATCGTACGCGGGTTAAACTGTGCGGACGAGAGCGATAAAAATTTTTACTACTAAGACTACTGGGATTTCGATGCACTTTGCATTGTTTTCCAAAGCTTACTACTGTGTGCGATGCTCGTCTGGTCACAAATCCGTTACACGTATACTTTTCAATGGGAATAAGAAAATTTATTTTGCGTTTTTTTCACAATTTTAAGTTTTTAGGTCATTTTCATAACTTTAAAGGGGATTTTTAGAATTTTAAGAGCATTTTCATAATTTTTGAAATTTCTTGCTCCAAAGTATTTCTCACGTTATTATCTACCTACGAATGTATAAATTTCTATAAAATTTGGATTAAAAGTAGATAGTTTCTGAGTCTTTTTTGACGAATTTCAGGTAGTTTTTCCCAAATTTCGAGAAAACGATTGAGAATTTCGAAAAGTGGCCTGTTTAAAATACCATCTAAGAGTAAAAAACGGTTTAAAAAAGTAACTGTTCAAAACTTTTGGACAAGTATTTCCATACGAAAATGTGTTAACAAAGGAAAAAATAAATGAAGAAAACATCAATGTAAAAAAACACTAGCCTCTTCGCTTCGCTCAGAATCGAATATGACAAAAACATAATAATATGTATTTATTATTTTGTTTTCACCGTGTTGGGAGTAAAGAACAAACTCAGGTAAGGTTACAAAATTAAAAAAAAAAAAAAATAAAAAAATAGCTATAAACCCTATTCAACGAATCGAATGATCACTTTACGCGGTTATTCTTACCGTTGACGGTTATACGCGCCGCCCTCTATACACCTCTTTCGGAACCTCGACTGTACAACAACGCAATACACGACAGTATTACGGCATTTACTGTGTGGGTGTAACGAGTAAATTATGTATTCACAGTCACCGCGTGTTAAGAACACAAGAAAACGATTTCGAATTACACTGCAGGCCAAGATTAGTAGTGACTAATTTCGTCTAACAATGTAAATTTTAATACTTTGGCTTGTAGTTTCTTTTTTTAAGTCGACCATAATATTTATAATAACAGATTTTTTTTTTTTGATTGCGTCATATCAAAATAATGTCCAATTGGTAGTACACTTTTATACACCTAAAATATGAGAATATATATTTTTGCGAGTTAGGATTTTGTTGCTCTAGAAAACTGTTAAACAGCCACTAAAAATTAATAATAGGCGTAGGTATTTTATTTTTGTATTTATTACATGGGTGTACTTAATATTTTCTTTCATAATTTATCACGGGTTACGGTTAATTTAATATTCCAAATGTTAATAAATGTCCTACAAATTCTAACTTTGAACTGTTGTAGAAAAAAGGGGGAGCAAGTGAAGTTACGTTAAAGTGTCGACTAATAATAACGAGAAAACTAAATTTATTGAGATGAAACATTACAAAACACAAGGTAATTCCAAAATTCTATATTTATCATACCAAAAGTGGTCAAATTACGTACATTTCTTTATTACACTACCTACTGTTAAAAATAGGTGAAAATTTCAAGTTTCTAGTCCTACTAGTTTTTGGAGTTACGGCTGCTAAATTTCTAAAATTGGTTTCACGAAAAGCTTGTTAAGCCGTTTTTACTAAATTTTTCTGCAATTTCTTTCTTGTTTTTCGGAAAAAGTATTGAGCATTTCGAAAAAACCACCTGAAATACTAAAAGGATACGATTTCTTATCTAAAAAGTTACTCTATGAGAAATGTTCATAAAGAACATAGAAGTGTTTCCATAATGAAAATGTGAAATAATGAATAGACATCATAGTGAAAGAGCACTGATGTCTTCTAAAATTTTCTAAAATATTTTTTAAAATCGCCCCTCCCTGAAAATCGAGTTAGGGACGCCCCCGTTTTCACGAGAGTACTCCGTTTTGAAGACTTAAATGCGTGCTGGGCCTATATTCTCCCACTGCTCCTCCTGCGCCGACCGTGTGTAATAAAAACATGTCGACTGCGGTCCATTAAACGCAAAGAAATACCAATAAAAACGCAATCAACAGCGTCGCTATTTTATGCCGAAATGCCATAAAAAAAAAAAAAAACCTAATATTATATGCGCCGTCGAGCTGCTCGTTTTAAATATTAACGTGAAAAACGTTTGCAATGAAAATCGTTTTGTATTCCGAAGGTAAATTAAGGGTTGCGTTATTTCGTTAAACTAGATTTTAGATTCTGAACGGAGCGAAGAACCTAGTGTTTTTACAATGATGCAGATTTTTTTCTTTTTTCTTTTTTTTTGTGTGTACACATTTTCCTAAAGAAATACTTGACCAAAAGTTTCGAACAGCAACTTTTGGAATTATGATTCGCCTCGAGATGGTACTTTTACGAGGTCATTATTCGAAATTCTCAATAGTTTTATCAAAATGTGAAAAAACTTCCTGAAAATTTGACAAAAAAGACTGGGAAATTATCTATTTTTAATCCAAAATTTAAGAAAATTTAAATTAAACGCGACTAAGGTGCTCCGGCCATTGGGACTCCAAAAAGCTCAAAAAAGTAAACGATTTTTCAAATAGTTTTGTATTACAAAATGGTTGAAATGTATTATAAAAATCATATTCAAACCAAATCGTTTATTAAAAAAAAAGAAAAAGTCAAGTATAGACAAGAAAGCCGGACATACTACTTCGCACCACGGATATTCTTCGTTCCTCGTGTCAGATACTCTTGATGGGTGTGTAGTTTTAAAGAAATGATAAATCATTTATTCAATAAGGCAATTCTAAAAAGGGAAGAACACACCTACAAAGAGTGTCTAGTAAAGTTTGAATCAAAAAATTATGGTTTCCGTATCCTTTTTGTCAAATTTCAGGTTGTTTTTTCAAAAAAAAAATAATAATAATAATAAAAATAAAGAAATTCAAAAAATAATCTCTTATCAACTATAGGCAAATCCGGTTTCAAAAAGTTGTTAATGGAGACTGTAGGACAAGTATTTCTATGCGAAAAATGTTTACCCGCAGAATCTAAAAAAGAAAGATAGAAAAAACATTAAATGAGTTTTATTTTATTAATTTTAATCAATAATCCTAATTATTTACTTTTCAAAACTTCTTCTGAAACATTTTGTTCAGTAAACATATTTTTAACAGAGTTATTTAATTTGCATTTCCCCCCCCCTTATAAAATTGTACTCACATGCTTTGAACAAACTCGTGTGAACAGAGTAATATAATTTCATAACGAAGTATTCTCCTGCGTAGTAGGTAGCGCACGACGAAATTCGAGTGGTATATCGTATTATTATGATATTTCATTACGACGACAGTTTACTTCCCGGAAAAATCTCCCGGTATCCAAAACGCCACCACAGGCCGCCGCGTCGTCGTATCAAACGGAAACTGTCCTTTTCTGTTTGAATTTCGAGCCGTCCCCTGAGGCCGTAATCTCGGCCGCCGTATTCCGACGTCGTCGTCGTTTTATTCTTTCGTCGGCCCGTTCGTTTCATCACTCGATGTTTACACGAAACTTTTCCCCGTTCTCGCCGCTCGGTATTTCATCAGCTCGGAGCACCGTAAATTAGTCGGTTTCAATATCTCCCCGTCCCTCTCCGTCATGCACATCTCGTCTGATATTCGTTTAATATCGTCTTAATTTAAAGCCTCGTGTCTCTATAGTCACCCCAAAGTAGGTAGCTAAGCCGAGTCGACGAATGCGCAGCAATATTATACCACTCATATCGTATAAATATAATAATGCTTTGTTAACTACGTAGGTACATTCAACGCATAAGCGAAAAGTAAAGTAAAGCAAAGATAAGTATAGACGGGAAAATCGGACATACTTCGCACTGCGGGTGTTCTTCGCTCTTCGCGACAGATACTCTAGGTGGCCGTGTAGAATTTTAAAGAAACGATAAATCATTTCTTCTGAACGAGGTAAATAAATAATATAAAGAACAATAATAGTAGTAATTTTCGACACATCCATCATGAGTATCTGACCCGAAGAGCGAAGTATGTCTGGCGTTCTTGTCTATACTATATTTTGTTTTAATATACTTTATTTTAGTTTGTTTTTTTCTATTTAACAAATAAAGAAAAGGAAAAAAAAATAATGAGGTTAGAAGAAATGCACAATTTTTTTTTTTTACATTTATTAAAATCTTCTTACGCCAAAAGAATTCTCATATTATTTTCTATCTATATTTTAATTTTCATAAAATTTAGATTAAAAAAATAATAATATCCGAGTATTTTTTGTCAAATTTTGGGTAGTTTTTCTCATCGCAAATATCGAGAAATTGAGAAATTCGAATAATGACCTCTTTGAAGTACCATCTAGAATAGGGTGACCATACCTCCTGTTTTATACAGGATTGTCCTTTATTTCGGCTCTGTTTCCTGATTTTGTGGCAAACTTCTCTCAGGACGCTTTTTGTCCTGTAATTTCCAGTCTGTCTCATATTAATCCCGTTTTTTGACTTACTGTTGATTTAAAATTGATGAAATGAAATTATTGAAGAAAGAATAATGTAAGAATCTAGAAATCTTGTGGATACCATTAGATCAATAATTATAATCGTAAAATGAATTAACAAGTTTTTTTTTTAGAAAGTAAAGTATATAATGTACATGAATAAAGGATTTGAAGAAATTTTAAAAAGAATCAATTTAGTTTAATTATGTTATTTTATGTTTTTCAAAATAATATTTTCACGTGATTAAATTTAATCTATAATAGGTAGTTTAAAAATTATACTTTTCACGATTCAAAAACTTAAAAAAAAAATTATTTATATATATATATGTAATAAATACTTATTTATTTAAAAATATTATAAAAAATATTTTTGTCCTGTATTTTATTTTCTTAAATATGGTCACTCTAATCTAGAAACAAATCCGATTTCAATGAGTTGCCGATCAAAGCTTTTGGACGAGTATTGCCATACAAAAAAGTGTTTTCAGAAATAAAAAAAAAATAAATAAAAATTAACATCATTGTAAAAACACTTCACAAAATTAAACACAGATGTAAAATAGATCAATAATCATTGTACAGATTATTTCGATTATTTTATCGTTTCATTTTATAATATTACACAATCAATAAAATTGTTATTCGTGGATTATAAACGTAATAATATTCATAATAATTTGTTTTCTCGTCTCATTTTTCTTAAATTCATGTTTTTTGTTAAATTCATCTCATTTGTTTTTTTTTTTAAATATTTCCAACTATATTTGTTTACGGGTCTGTACTCTTATATTTTATGCTTCGCTTATTTTGTTTCGAAACGCGAGAAAAACATCCAACGGCAGTGACATAACCCCTATAACCTCCCCTCCATGCGCGCGTGCCACCGATGCAGCCACTGCGCATCTATATATACTTCGCGGTGGTGTACGAGCGGCAAAATTTGACGAGCTTAAGGACATACGGTCGGTATATTATATAAATATATATTTATATATATTATTATATTATATAATCCGTCGGGCACGGCCGAGTTGTTAATCTTTCTCTGCTGTTGCAGTCGCTCCTCTCTTATCGCCCGCCGCGGAAATTCTCAGCCGTCCGTGCGCGCCGTTAAACCCCCGCTAGGGGAAATGAGTAAATCACAACCGGTACCGGTGGCACGTGTTCGTAAGTTCGTACAATGCGATATTAATAATAATATAATATTATCTGCCGACGGAAAGTGTGTGTGTTAGAGAGCTAGAGAGAGAAAGAAACTGACAATTTTTATTTTTTATTTCAATATCCTCATTTTTTGCCGTCAAAATGCACAAATCTACGGATTCTTTTTTTAAGTTACTATAAAAACTATATATTCTCTATAACCAATTTTTTCCATGTCACCGTAAGAAAGTCGTGTGAAGATACAATAGTTTTTTTTTTTTTTTTTTTTTAAAAAAAAAGGGCGAGCCTCATATTTTAACTACGGAATTTCATTCGGGTAACATTTTTCTGTGAATTTTAATGTGTTTAAATCGAAATGTGAACGAGTGGTTTTTGAATATCGTCAAAATTTGAGTATTTAGGACACTGTGCGTTCGAGAGATTTTTAAGTTCCTTAATACTTAAATTTGAACAATTCGAAAACAACTCGTTCGAATTTTGATTTCAGTGCATAAATAAAATAACCCGAATAAAATTAAACAGTTAAAATTATGGATCGCCATTTGGAAAACAGAAATTTTTTATTATCAGAGGACAGCCTTAATATGGTAACGTGTAAAAAGTGAGTTATGAAAAACATAGTTTTTACAGTAACTTCGAAAAGAAAATTCCCAATTTTTGCGTTTTTACGTTCGAAAACGGAGGTGAGTACGCTTTTGAAATCACCCTGTACACGTCCCTAGATCCTTTTCGTACCGATAACCCATTTGGCGAAAATTTTACGCTCGTATAACGCGACGTCGTCCTTTTAAAACTAATTGCACGACACGGCGAAGCATAATAATAATAATATACCGCGACGGGTTTTTAGTGCTCCGGCGTTTTACGAGACCCCATAAACCTATCGTTATTATATATTTATATTACATACATTTATATTGTACAGTAATAAGAACGCGGTGTGTGTTTGTGCAGTGACCATCGTAAAAATTATTATAACGGAAATTAATTATCCTTAATTGTAATTTTATTTTTTATTTTTCACTCAAAACCCGGTGCTTTTACAACGATACATTATAAATGGAGGCATTATGAATTGGTAAACATGTGAAATTCACAGTAAGTTTTTTTCAAAATCAACTGATACTTACTATAAATTATAATTTATTAAGCCCAAGACTTGAGGCGTCGCCTCGGCGGCAATTCTAAACTCGGCTGTTTCGTATTATTTCAATCATACTAAAAACTTAAATTACTATTAATTAATATTATATAGTTAATACTACTAATAACTTGATAATTAGAAATAATTTTTTGAAATTATCTGATATATCTCTAGATCAGAGGTTCCCAACCTTTTTATCACTGAGTACCACTAGTCGTGTACCACTTTAATAATTCTAAAACTAAATTAGGAGAATCAATTTTTTTTTTTTTTTTACATTTTACATTCTGAGTGGAGCGAAAAAGCTAGTGTTTTTATAATCTTGTAAATTTATTTTTATTTTTTTGTTATTACTTTTTCATATAGAAATACTTTTCCAAAAGTTTCAACCAAAATTTGAATCAGCATTCTGTTCTAGATGGTACTTTTCTTAAAAGTACCTAGCATCTATTTTCAATTATTTCTTAAAGATCATAATGAGCGATTTTGATTTAACGAAAATGAGTTTCACCCATGGTACGAAGTATATACAGACGTTTTATTAGTAATTAATTAATTAACATTATTTATTGTTTAGTATTCATACAAGTAAAGAAAAATCTAATTAAAAAATTTCTTCGCGTACCACAGGTTGGGAACCGGTGCTCTAGATAAATGTGATTTTCTGTTACCCATTATCCAGATAAATATTTTAAGTATTACCTATAATCCTATCCAAATAAATTTAATGCATTGAATTTTAGATTCTGAACAAAGTGAAGAAGCTAGTGTTTTTACAATGATGTTTATTTATTTATTTTTTTATTTTTTTTTTTTTCTGTTAACACTTTTTAGTATAGAAATAATTGT
>JAIPRM010000055.1:0-48955 GCA_025469315.1 Stegophylla sp. TES_Ste_2020
TTATATTATTAATTTCCTTTGTTCAGAATCGTTTTACTGAAGAAATGATTTATCGTTTCTTTAAAATTTAATACGCCCGTCAAGAGAATACCACCCGTCGTGCGAAGTATGTCCGGCTTTTTTTATCCTGTAAATATGGGTCATGATAGGTTTTCGGGAGAAAATTCAGGCAGTGGTTCTACAAAAGATTGAGAACCACTGGCCTAGGGCTTACACGAAGCGCATGTGCAACGTGGGGGTAGGGGAAGTGGTAACTAAGAGGGGGGCAGCAAAAGAAGTATTCGGATATTTTGAATTAATTATTTCGTTCATCTAGATATTATATTCAATTACGAAAATTTTCTTAGCATAAAAATTATTAATTCAATATTTAAAATTTCAAAAATATTTTATTGGCTGGATATTGCACGCACGCTCATCATCAATCTAGTCGATTTTCTACATATCACAATGTTACGTTTCGAAGACTCAAAGCAAACGTCCGATGGCGGACATCGTCACCGCGCTGACTTATCTCCTTAATTATTTCCATCGCCGCGACCACCTTACCGCCGCCGGCATGCTGGTTCTGTCCTATACAACGCGAGACGTCACCGTTTAAATGCAGACGCGGCCGTGATGTCGCGAACCGTGGAATTAAGTCCCGGCCGAACGAGCCTGCACCCACCTGTTATTCAACCCCCCCACCACCACCCCCACCCCCACTGATGCTTTTTCCGTCACCCGGCAGCAGTCGCTTCTCGTTCCGCAAGTCAGTCACTCACTGCACGCAGTAGTGATAAATGTTCGAGTGCGAAACCCGGAAAATCCAGAGGTTTTGGCCTCTGCCGCGCCGTGGTGCACACTGAGACTGCGATTCGACGCGTAAATAACGACACTCGGTTGTGTTTCCAGCGCACCGGTCCAATTTTCGACTGCGACGACATTGCAGCGACCCCGAAATGGCGTTACCCCAGGAATTTACTGCTAGGGTGGTCAAACTTTTTGATCAAAATCAAACTAGGACGGCCAATGTTGACTGTCTGTCTCTCGGTGAAAACAAAAAACACGAGACGACCGCATTGTTATCATGTTTAAAATTTGATAATATAACAACCAAGTCTTATTTCAAACGTTTCATACAGTCATAATAACATCATAGCAATATTTCTGTACTCACTTTAACTTAAAACCTGTACTAAATTTTTATTTTAATTCTCGCCCCCATCGCCAGCAACTTCCAATCATCACTGGAGTGAGGTACACGACGAATAGAAATAGGTATCAAAATATATCACTAGAAAAATGTACCTTTTTAACGGTATTGTAATCATTTAAATAAATGCTGAATTAAAAACATATAAAATCAGATCAATTTGAATATCCTTTCTCACAATCACAATGATTTTTTATTCGACTTGAGATTTAACGAACGTGCAGTTTAACCTAAGCACATCAACAAAATACTTGGGGTGGCCAGTAAACTGTTAAGGGTGGCGAAACTCACCAATCTGAATAACGACGAGTCATTATTTCCTATATTATATACACGTATAAATCGCCATTTCCCGGAAGACAACCGTGTTCGAGTATCGATTGAGTAGTCGGCTAAAATAATAATTATGCGTATACGGTTGCAATATTATAACGATTAACTTACTTAACGTCGTCAACGTCGTCGCCACAGCCACGCGCCGCAGCGACCGCGCGAAATAAAATTACCCGGTAATAGATTGTGACGGGGGCCGTTTATGAAAACCACCGGGACGAGTTAAGCCCGCACTAAAGGTTTAAAAGTTTGTTATAGATTTTCTCCACAAAGCGGGCCCCCCCCCCACTCGCTCTTGGCGCGCGTTGGTCGCGCTCTTGGAGCCGGATGAGATGAGATTACCCTGGACGGACGGCAGACGGGGTTTGATACGGATCAAACCGTCGGATAAAAGTGCGCGTGTATCCTACGTGTAGTATATATATATGTAACTAAAAAAAAACACCAACCCAAAATGTCAGCTCTCTTTTATTCGCCCGGCGTGGCATATACTCGCGTATATAATAATAATAGTAATAATTGCTGCTAGAGGTACGTGATTTAGACGCGATGCGGAAATGAGGTCAGTATAGACTTGGCTTAGCCTCCCGAAATCCGTTCAAAGCCCCCCAGATTTTTCATACATTGTACAAAAAAAAAAAATACCATTAGAAGGGAAAGGGCTATTTTAAACAAATAAACATTGTACTCGTATACGGCCACCCAAATTTTTCATCAAAAAATTCAAAAATTACCCCGAAGGGCGATGTGCAATTATTATAAGTAATAATAATTAATTTTTTCCGGTCAACACTTATTTCCTATTGGTAATACAGGAGAAACTAAACTCTAAAGCGTAAAATCATTTGATGATTAATATTTATTTGTATGCAGTTGAAATTAATTATAGCTGATGGATTATTATAATAAATATGAAATAAAATTATTCGTCTTTTAAAATAATAAATACAAATGTCTACAAATGATTTAATAACTAATACAAGATATGTAAATCCTTATCCCATTAAATTATAAATTAAATAAATGAACATGCCAGTTAATTAATTAATTTAAAATTCCATAAATATTGTAATATATTAAGAAACTTTAGCCCACTTGATATAAAAATAACGGATTACTTTACTGGTATGTATTAGAAATTTTATTTAATCGTGTACGCAGCGCATATAATAACTATACAATGTTAATATTTTAACATTTTTGTTTCATACAAAATGTTAAGTACATAAATGTCGAATGTTCAGTACTTTAAATCGTTGAATAATTGATTTTATTTTTTATTTTTAATATGATTTATTATTCGACGAAACACTCAACACACGCCATTTATTATCCATTGTACAGATTACAATAATATTATGTAACGTTATGTTAGTTTAAGTACCCATTATTTATATTCATCATGTATACGTATATATTATACTAAACATGTACGTATTTCCAAAAATGTCGGCGAGCAATATTATTATTCGTATATCGTTACTCTCCCGGTAGGAGAGGCAGCGCCGTCCCGAGGGCAAGATAACCGGGGCACTTGCCCAGGGCCTCGCGACTCGAAGGGCCTCGCGTACATTCTATAATATTTGTATGGTACATTTTATAAAATTTATAGGAGAAAAATCTTTCCAACCATTTTACTCAAGACTTATATTTTAAATAGATTACAAATTATATCAATGTTTACAAATTAAACAACGTTTGTACAACTAGCTATAAATATGGGCATTAGGAAACATATTATAATTATTTTGAATTAGCTTATATATATATATATATATATATTTGTGCGTTCAAAATGGGTACTCGAATACAAAAAGTCTGAAAACCGTTAGTATACGTACCAGGCACGTATACAAGGGGGGGTTTTAGGGGTTCAAACCCTCCCCGAAATTTCTTAATTGCAGCGTTGTTCAGTCATTTTATATATGTACATTGTACGTATAATACTACTATTTTATAAGGGACACCCCCGAAAATTTATTTTGTGTACGTGCCTGATACGTACCAAAAATAGAATTTTGATTTGTAAATTCCAAAAACCAATTTGCAATTATTTGCAATTAATTTGCTAAATAATGGCGTAGGTTTGTGGTGAATTGGACTAAGTGGGGGGGGGCTGATGAAATTTTTTGAAAAATTCGCCAAAAATAGAATTTTGATTTGCAAATTCTAAAAACCAATTTGCAATTATTTGCAATTAATTTGCTAAATATTGGCATAGGTTTGGGGTGAATCGGACAAAGTGAATTTAGCCCCACCAAATTTCAATGTAATATTGTAAATTCAGAATTATAGAATTATAATGATGCCCAGGGCCTCGCAAAACCTGGGAACGCCACTGAGGAGAGGGTAGAACCGCCGTGGCGTGTCGTCGATTGCGTTCAGGAGGGGCGGTTCGAAACGTTATCGGCGAATAGTCACGTACTACGGCCGGAGAGTTTCGGTCCGACCGACCGACCGCGAATATCATGAAGAACATAACGTGTACGCGTGTGTATATATATATATATATTATTTTCTGACACGTGCGCGAGAGAATACACCGAGTGCGCGGAGGTGTGTGTGTGTTAAGTACCCGTCGTCGTGGCCAGCGGGAAACACTTCAAAATGCCTGTGGGAAACGACTTTGCCGGCGGAAACGGAGAAATTGAAAGATCCGGAAGAACGACGGGGGCGCGGACTATATAGAACAAACGCGACGAAGACGACGCGTCTCCTGTGGGGCGATTGCTCGGAGGGGAGGGCGTAGTTGTAGTAGTAGAAGTGGGGCCGTTCCGTGAGTCGGAGGGGAGAGGCAAGTGGTCCTGCGGCTGTACGGTTTTTGCCCGCAGAGCGTCTGCAGTGCGACGCGGCAGCGTTGTGGCGTTGCGGCGACCATTTCGACATTACTCTTGTAGCAGCGCATCGGTACCACCACCGCCGCCGCCGCAACACGCGCGTCACGAACCGAAGAAACGCTCTGCGGATCGCCCGCCGTGACCGGCCGAATGCCGCGACTATATTACACGCGACCACGTGCTTGTAATCTACAATAATAATAACGTATTTTTTATAATAGTTTAATAGTAAATAAAAGATTGTTATTGGGTTTAAATTCGATACTTTTACTGTGACAATGTGATTGATTTTAACCCCCTCCAAGTAATTATCACCTTGGATGAGTTTCTAGTACTTTCAAATTGTTGTATTCCTCTTAAGTAAATATATATATGATAATTTTATTGAGTCTGATCAATAATTGGACAATAAAGAGAAAATTTAATTAATTTTTAGAATCATAATTTTCAATTTATTGATAAATGATTAATATTACTGTATTACTGTAAGTACAAAAGCGTTTTGAAAATAATGTGTATAAAAAAACGGTTTAAATTACATTTATGGTTTGCAAAATAAATAAATGAGATTTCAGTCGTTTAGCCCATACCTATATTTACTCAAAAACTATCAAAAAATTAATAAACACGGATATTGCTCTTAATTTTAAATGCTTCCTCTCATACAATGGGGGAGCTTTAGCCCCTTTATTCCCTCTTTACATACGCCACTGACAAGGGACACTTATCCGGGGATAGGGATTATCCAGGGGTAACCTAGGGTTGAGAACTGTTTCCAAGAGGGATTTTATTCGACGAAAAGAACTACAGTTTATGCCAATTAATAAATTATTACACAAGATACAAGTGAATAAAAATTGTAGGTTTGACTTTGTCCATCGATGGAGATCTTGACTGCAGTGGTGTAAATTATTTCAATACGGACAAAGCTGTGGGTGTATATTTAATAAAAGTCAATTCCAGTCGTGTGTTACTCAGTTCATCAGTCACACGTGAATTTACGAGGGTGAATACTATTATCGTTCCGCGAAAAAAATATAAGTGTCAAGAGCATGTCAACGCGAGTTTTTTTTTTTTTTTTCTGTTGTCACTGTCCGTTTTTTAACCGGCAATACGAATAAAAATTACTATGCGTTGAATTTATAATATATTACCTATGTTATATTCGAGTTAAAATGTAGAAGTCACAAGTGTTTACAACGAATTTAAAGTGAAGTACACATTTGAGGACATGACATTATATTATGATTATTATTATTGTAAAATAACACCCTAAAAAAATGAAATTATGAAAAATTTAAAAAGGGTGGAAAAAATGAAATCCTTGTTGTCGCTTCTGCATCAAAATTTATGAGTTTTGCTCTTTGAATTTATTAATATATATTGTGTAGCTCTACTCACTTTACTCGAACGCCGTAAAATAATAAGTTTTACGTAGCGTGTTTTGGCTGTGTTATCGGTTAAATGGACAGAGACAAAGAACTTGTGCTGCACTGACATCATCTTAATGCCACGCCGCGATAAACGGCGCTTGGTGGTGCGAGGGTAGTGTAGGGGGGGATGTGTAATCGAAAATCGTCGTGTTTTTCGTTTTCACTATCACAGAACGCACGAAAAACCTGAACAAAAAAAAAAAAAAAACACAAATGGCGTGTTTTCACCGTGTGACTGATTTCGTGCTGCAGTCGTATCGAACGAGGTTTCATTAAAAAAAAAAATAAACAACAAAAACACAAACTTTTCCTTATTCGCAATATTATACACAGTTAGGTCTGTATTATAATAGCACACACATACAAACCAATACGCGCACACGCAATACTTTATTTCACATTAAATACAAAAGTCAAATGAAAATGGCGGCTACTAATATCGTGGGAGGCTTCAAATTCTATCAAACGATAATATTTATTTAGATTTTGGGTGGGGCGAAGGAGTTATAGTGTTTTAAAATGATGTTTATTTTATTTTATTTCTGTAAGCTCTTTTTTGTGTATAGAAATATTTATCCAAAAGTTTTGACTGGCAATTTTTCGAAGATGGTACTTTAGAGAGGTCATTTTTCGAAATTCTCAATTATTTTCTCGAAATTTGGAAAATACTACCCAAAATTTAACAAATAGACTCTAAAACTGTTATTTTTTTTTTTTTTCGTATTTAAACTTAATAAAAATTTAAATATAAGTAGACAATAATATGAAAATTATTTTAACGCAAGAAAATTTTGAAAATGTAAAAAAAAAATGGATATTTTTTATAGAAATTTTCTCACCGAAAATTCAGTTTTTTTTAATTTTTCTGTAAATATAATGAAATATAAAACTAGCCGAGTAAAAACTAATTTGTTTTTTTTTTTTTTTTTTTGTTATATTAATAAACTTAATTATTTTTAAATAAAATTACCTTATATAAACCAAAGCTAAGGTACACTCAGAATCATATTTTGTTGAGGAAATAGTTTATCGTTTCTTTAAAATTAAATACACCCACTAAACCCCTACCAAGAATATTAATATATATTTTTATTTCGTCGACTTAATATGCGACGCGAAACACGGCCTTTTTTTTAACTCGCCCTTTGTAGGACTCGGTAATATGGTTTATTTTTATACCTGTACAGTATATATACATCATATATGGAAAAGATTTTTTTTAGCGTTTTATAAGCGCTTTAACGGCTACAAAAAAAAAAAAAAAGTTCGAAATTAAATTTTCATACTATTATTTCGAAAACACTATAGCATTATTATGCACACGGGTACTTATAAAGCTGGAATAATGTTTTTTTTGTTTTTTTGTTTATTTCACCCCGTCTGAAATTCTTCACTTTAAACATTTCCATCGATTTTGGGTGAACACTAAACATATTATTATTATTATTATTATTATTAAAACAAAAATTGTATTTTTATGCATTTCGAGACATAAAAGTTTTATCTGTTTTAAAATTATTCTCTAGAGTATATCTCGAAACTAACAAACTTTCTGGAATACCTCTGAATTCTACTCGCGTTCATATTATATTGTTTTAAAAACATATTTTATAATACGGGGAGGAAAGAGGCTACACAAATTATCTGTACCCGAACAGAAACTTTTCGAGTAAATGTTAACCAGGTTTTTTTTTTTTTTGCGCACACTTAATACGTGGAAACACACAGGCTGTAACAATTATTAACAATGAACGCTGTTGAAATATTTTAAAATTCCATTAAGTACCTACGTTAATTAATATGAAAATAATCACGATAATGATTAAAAAGAAATGTTTTACCGACTGGGTAAAAAGTTCTCTGCACCGGGGACAAGCTGATATATTTTCAACAACCATATATATGTGTATATATATATATATATATATATATAATATTTTGAATACAAGTTTGTTTTTACTAAAAGCATACACGGCTCCGAATCGTTCGAATGCTAATTATTATTGCATTTTACAATCTTGAATCTTGATATTCTACGGGTGTGGTAGTACGCAGCGATTTTGAATCGTTGCCAATCCAACGTGTTCTTCTTTTGATGTTCCGACAAATGTACGCGCACATTGTACACGTAACGGATTAATAATTGATCGATTTATAACGAAATGAAACCCAATCTTGTCGGTCTGTGTCTGTATAAAACACAACATTACACGTGATTGGTTTATTACATCTCACAAATGGTCTGCTGCCTGTACCTCTTTACAACCACACAATCTGCTACGGTATCCATCGTGACGGAAAATGAACGTGAACTCCTAAGCGAACTGTTTGGATTAAATAGATTTACATTAAATGTACAAATTAATACATTGTTCAATAAAATGTGAATAGAAATTGTCTCCAAGAAGCTTGAGCTTGTGGAGGAGACAAGAGTCATCATGGTTCATATCTAAAGTTGTATAAAAAAATACGTATATCATTATTAACATAATTAACATAAATAACAAAAAAGATATATTATAATATATCGATTTCGATCGCTCTACGTTGGTGTGTATAATAATATTTTGTTGTTTTTTTGTCATCCCCGTCGCGTGCCATGCATATACGTATATACGTGCCCATAAGAAACATTTGGCGCACCCGACGACGCGGGGAGAATACACACGACGACGTAGGTTAGGATTATATATGTATGTATGTAGGTAGGTACACGTTATACTATGATAAATATCAAACAATTAGATTTCCCTGGGCAAAAACGCTCGTTGTTGTATCATCTCGCGGCGCTCACGAACAACAATACACTCTAATAACGCTATAATATGCACGCGGTTGTAATTATAATAATAATAATAACGCGCTACGGTTAAATGTCGTGTGTGTGTGTGTGTGTGTGTGTGTACCTACAAGCCTGCTATCGCCACCACCCCCGTATACGATATTTTATGTATATAATATACCCGGGCGACCCATAAAATATATTTATCAAAGACTATGCGCCACGTCGTATTATTATGTGTATAAGTGCAATATTACAGTACACGACAGTGCTTAACATTTAAAAGTCGATTGCACATTGTCAAGACCCCTCCTCTGGCGGCGGCAAACCGATAAACGCGAATGAAACTCCGGGAATCAGTGCGATGCCGGTGCTCGCGCCGTTTGGTTTTGTTATTTTCGACTATCATTATTAACATAATAATATTTAGCATCATCATCAGCAGCAACGTCGTCGTTATTTGGAGCGTGAAAAACTCGGCGCGTTAATTAAAAACAAAAAAAAAACCACACACACACGCACACACATATGTATAATATCTTTGTTATTAAACTCGCGTCTGCACATATCGATCCCCCGTCCCCCGTCCCCCGTGCTCTCGTTCTCTCCGAGTATAATAATAAAAATAATAATTATTATTATATCGTTACTATCGCAATGTGTGTGTGTGTGTACGCGTTTTGAAAAATCATCGCAAAAGTGCAGTGGCGATGCGCCCCCAGAGGAGGTGAATAATATACTTACGCGTGTCAAAAAAAAAAAAAATATACATATAGTGCGCGAGCGAGAGTACGAGTATAGTATGTATATGTGCGCGACCGCGATAACGAAACCGCTCGAACAGAAAAAATAAAAGAAAAGAAAAGAAAAAAAAACTAGCGAAAAAAGAGAAACAAAATCCAACGTTTCCTTAGCAACGTGTACGCGCGCCGCTCGAGCCAAGTATGAAAGAACACACCGCCGACTTGGTGTTTCGTACGTAAACAGTTCAACTCGACCTACGGACCTCGTCATAACCTCGCACACGCACACACACACACTGCGAATTCTGGCGGTTTAATCAAACGGAAATAACATTACCGTCTTATTCTACTGCCGAAACCGTTCGAACCGAACTGTATATTATATTATATAGTATATTGTTTTGATTGGAATCGACGAGCGACTAGAGAGAGAGCTTTCGCCATGACGTGAGTATATTATATTTTCATACAGTCGTTTATTTAGATTTAATAATTATAGGCATTACAACGTTTAGTTTTACCCACTATACACCAGCTGACGTCATTACACCGTTTGGGTTTTTTTTCCCGGACAAATCTTAAAATTAATGGTTGTCGTTTCGGGCGGAATTACGCGACAAGTTGGATTTCCCCCCCCCCCCGCTTGTGTATCGTATATTATATTATTATATTATGAGCACGTTTTACCATCCCTTTTCCGCGCGACATGATTATTATCATTATTATTATTATTATTTGACAGTAAGCCGATTTGGTACCAAAGTAAGTTAACGACAAATTATGTATTCCCCGAATATACGCGCGTAAATATGTCAGTTCGAAATATTAACATTTGCGAAGGCGGTTTAATGAATAATGACGGTCTTGGCGGGGTTATGCATCGTAATAATAACAATCGAAAAAACACGACGACGGTGGCCTGACGATTTTTCCTATTATTTTCGCGTATTAAGACAATAAGTGTCATTCTCGAAGCTTCGGGACAACATTAAAAAATTCTGTTACCCTGTGTGTATTGTTCGTTTTCAACCCTGTGCGCGGCTAATTCTATATTAAAAAATATATTAATGAACGTGTCCCGCGAAGCGTTTACCAAAGACGACAATATGAAGATTAGGTTTTATAATCCAATTGAAAACACATTGAACCTAATCTCTAAATTACGAGTATGCCACGAAGACGTGTTAGTCGCGCTTTTTACTTGGCAAACAATTAATTACCCAACACACATTTTTCTGATTTTGTCGTTCCGCGTTTGTTATATTATAATAGGTTCATAGGTCGTATGAAAATTCGAATTGATCAATTCTTATTAAAGAAAGAAAACTAAATAATTATTATGTTAATTAACAATTAAACAAAAATAAATGTAGGTATGTATAATATACAGATATGTCATAGCTGATAAATCAATAAAATTGTCATTTTAAACATCTCAAAATAGAGATAACTATGTAAAATAAAGAAATGTATGTATATATATTTTATATACGTGTGCAATATATTTATGTCGAATGACAGAAGTCCAAAGACATAAATTAAAACGTACTGTGACGTAATTGAGTTAAAAAGAACAAAACGTTAGAAACTGCAATAAACTATATAAGAAAATAAAATACATTACAGTTTCCGACGCGCGTTGCTTTTCGAAAATAAACTACCAAAAGTTTTATTTTTATTTTTTTTGTTTTTTTATTGAATTTCAAACTTTGTAATCGGATTCAGAATAAAATAATGGATTATCAACAATAACGGAAATTACATTTTTGAATATTTAATGAAAAGAGAAAAAAGAGCCAAACTCAATAAGGTCGATGGGGAAACAATATATAACTACTACTCAAAAGAAACATTACCCTGCCCCGCTGCTCACGAGAGATATAGGTCGTCGCGTGTCCTCAGCTAGGCCGTTGGCGGGAGGCTGCGCGATACACGTATATTTTATAATACTCGTTTTTTTTTTTTTTTTCTGGTCGTATAAATGGCGCTCGAAAATTGTTTTCTAACGCACCGTATAATGTGTGTGTGTGTGTGTGTGTATAATAATAGCAGTAATAACTGCAATAACGCGTACACGTGTATTGTGTATATATTTATATAAATGTGTGTGTGTGTGTGTGTAGATTCTTGTGACAACGCTGTGTGGGTGTGTGAGTGTGTGTGTGTGTGTGTGTATGTGTATATAGTGGTGTGTGCGGGGGCGCCTACACACAATGTATAAGGAGCAAAAAGCCAGAGTCTAAGCGTAGGTACTGTTTTAGTGTGTACGTCTTGGGGCGCCGTGCCGGCGGCGGCGGTCGGTCGCGTACATTGTAATAATAATGCGGTGTGTGTGTGTGTGTGTGTGTGTGTTAGCATTGTGTAAATACGTCGTCGTGTACACAGTGCTCACACGTCTACCATATTATACAGAGTGATGTCGAATTTATGTAACATTAGTTTTATTGAAAATAGAGCGGAAAAAACATATGTATGAATGTGAATTTCGTTCGTTTCGAAGGAAATCTAATTATAAGATTTGTCAATATTATAATTTTTTTTAGTTTTTTTTTAATGGTTATTTTGGGAAAATAACACAGAGTCACTTTTTTTCTTTTTTGTTGTTGTTGTTGTTTCATATTCAAAACCCTAAATCCCACGGGGATTTAAAGTTCTTGGGAAATTTAGAGAAACAGTGCCACTAAGCCTACAAGGGTTAGTGGTCAAAGCGTAATTTCCAAAAACTTTAAATCGCTCTCGAACATTAGTTTGCTCTGGATCAGTTGATGTGGGTTTTCAATCGGTAAGTTTATCAACAAAAATCGATGTTTTCCGTTTTATTGCGACCAAAATCGACCTTTAAATAATAAAATTTAAAAATTATTTTAGATTTCCCTTAATCAAAAAGCGTTTACACCAGACATTTTTCACTGTCTCTTCAATATTTCAAAACTTCGTTGACATACATTTCAGCGTTTTAGCGTTTCTGTGCATCAATATATTTATTAACTAATATTATAGAGCTTAACGTGACGTATTCGTTACCAGTCAACTCCATCAATCCACAAATTTTGTGAGTTTGTATCATAGTTTTCATAATTTGTACAAGGAATCGAATAACAAGAAATTCAAACGAGGGAGGGGGACGAGTTAGGGACATGATCTCATCAACCCCCCTTAAAAAAAAAAAAAAAAAAAAATGGGTAGAAAAGAGTGAATCACGACGACCACCATAACCATAATTTGTATTTCCAAACCCAACCCCTTACAGAGAAAATGTGAGTTTCATTGCTTATAAATTAACCGTATCCCTCTATTTTGTTCAAACTTGCACGACATTGACACCATAATTCGTAACGCCGCTCCCCTTCCAGTGTAAAATAGGAAATAATTACGTATGGCTTTGCATAAGTTTTTCAGCATACCCATTACCCCGCAGCAATCAAGCAGTATGGGACCATCGCCTTAGACTACAGATTTGTAGGCGCATGACAAATGCTGAAATAATAAGGATATACCGGATAAATACGTAAAATAACTGGCTGTAAACGAACTGACTAAGGGCCGTTTTGGGAAAACAAAAAATTCACTTAAAATTAAATCACCACATAAATAATGTGTTTATCCGAGAACGCTAACCGACGTAAACCGACGCGATAAAGTCGTTTTAGACATTTATTGCAATAGTTTGAAAAGATACTCGAACAAATGCGCGCGTAGTAAAGATCCAAAAATCGCATAATATGTATTACACATTTTTTGAGGTACTGTTGGCCAAACGATTGTCACGTGATCCGTGTCTTTGGACTTTTTTGGTTTCCACATCTAGGCGTCACTATTAACGTTCGTGTAAATCAATCTGTAAATTGAATTTAAACAAAATATTTATTACACGAAAATAATGACGAGAACGTTTTGTTCTGGCACAAACTCCAGAGCTCACGAAGATAAAGTGTATGAAGGTCGTTGTGCGTCAGAATTCGACGTATACACTCTGTACATCTCGCGCGACCTACGGGCGCCGCGCATACGCTCACGTGCGAACGCGACGAGAATTTTATTATTATTATTATATATTATAAAATATATACCGCAGGCTCGTGTATAATAATATGTGTGACGCGTATACGTGGACGGCGCCAACGAAAAATGCCTACACGAGTCCGCGTCGTCTCACATCGGCACGTTTTGCCGATAAACAACGCGCGCCGCGTCGTATACGCGTATAATATTGCGTCTTTGAATTCCCCTCCCCACCTCCTCCCTGCCGCGAGTTTCTCGCCATCGTTTCCGGAATTTTTTAATATAACCGCTCACTTTCCCGCACATTCCCCCCCCCAACCACTCGTGTCTCTTTTATCCGGCCCGTCGGAAGTTTTCCCCGTTCCTTAGGTTTTTTTTCTACTTCTTCATATTATATTAATTTCGACCCCGTGAGTACACCACACGTATACTGAACGCCGTCGTAGGTCGTTGTTGAGGGACAGGCTTATAGGTGTATGTGTATATACAATCCTCGCTTTTGCGCGGTATTCATACCGGCCGCCTTAATGACGTGCCCCACCCACATACTGGCGAGAGTAAATCTAAATTTCAGGCGGCGCTAAAATTGTCAATAAGCCATCGCTATTATCCCAGTTCTCTTTGAGCACTGTCAATGAAAAAAAAAAAAAAAAATATGAATTTAAAATGTCCTTACAATCATAATTACATATTATTACTTTATTTCACTTAATATAATATATTTTATAACGACCGAAATTCCCCAATGACAATGGCTCTGGTGGGGTAATATTATAATAAAATTATCAAACTGTTCTATAAATCATAAAAACGAGATATATTTCAAGTCACATTATCTAAAATAACAAACTTAAACAATTATTATTATTATTATTATTATCAATGAGAATTATTATGATTTGGATTTTTTGGAGTGTTAAAGACCCTCTTGCACATCCCTTATTTGTATATCATCGGTCTCACCCTTCGAGAGAAAACCGATTTTTTTGCCCGTCCAGTTACTACTACTGCTCCAGTTGTACGCGTTCACGGTTTGCCTGTATATTTTTTTTTTTTTTTTTTTGAAAGGCGATAAAACACTTTATCAAATTATACGTATGTATATAGACATAAGTACAATTCGAGTGTACGTTATAAAATACGATTTGAGAAAATGACTCGAGTCTTTATGGTATTGTGTTGAAAAGGTATTTTTCTTTTCTTCGTTACTTTTTTTTTTTTTTTTTTTTGTAATAACCGAAAAAACGATATTATCACAAGAGCTTATATCATAAGCACTACTCCACTGGATTCTGCGAAAGGTGATAATATTTTAAATAAATTCTTATCTGAAGTGTATTTTTTTTTTTAGTTTTTTCGCCAATGTTCATTGCATAAATTTCGGAACGACTTTTGATTGTAACATACTAAAAAAAAACGTGTGTACGTTAAAAAGAAGAAAATCGAGAGTTATTCGTTCATCCCATCACTATACATCGAAAGAGACCACCCAGGGGAGGGTTTATCGTGATAAATTTTACGCGTGTTTACGATTATGGAATAGTAAGAACTTTTATCCGGAGAGAGAGAGCAGTGCACAGTTTTTTTTTTTTTTTTTTGTATTTTATTTCCCTTAACCCTTATACAAAGAAAAAGACTATATATATATATATATATATTTCTAGAACTTTCGGGTTGTTTTATAAATGGACGTATATATTATTTGAACGGCTTTTACCGAATCATCCCGAAACAAATAGATTAGTTTTACTTTTACGATCGTCGTACAAATGTACATTCAAAATAACAACAATGTACCCGATTTTATGGTTTCCACGAATATTCCGCAAACTCTCCTGCAAACAACACTATCATTCCCGGTTACGGCGGCGGCGTATTGTTTTTTAGTCGTTTATTTGCATTGCATTGCGTATAATATAAAGCGTGTTTTCTATCTGATATCGTTTTCGTATATTATAATAGTAAATAGCGATAATGTTATGCAAAATTACCTCTATTACGGGCACTATATTTGATATTTTATAGGTATTTATTGAAATAAAGTAAATATATATGAAATTATTAATACAATACAATACTATATTGTTGTGTGCAATAATACAGGTAATAAAACATTCATAAACGATTATTATTATTATTATTATTATTATTATGTACGAAAGCATAACTGTAATACATTTGCGTGTGACGCTGACATGCAATATTCAATTTGGCAAGTCGCTTTGTGATTTTTACTCAAGTCGTATACTGCGCACAGTAGGTACGCGAAAAGTTATTACTTCCGGGTTTTGGATTGAAAACTCAAAATGTTTTTAAACCCTCCGTGATAGTTCATAAATGACGTATAATAGTCGCACCGTGAACAGACCAATGTAGGTCATTAGATCTATGATCAAATTTAATCTACGCCACCCTTATTCAATAGATAATTTTTTTGGGATAGACGTACAGAAAAATGTTAAAAAATAATTAATTTGATTAATTTGCCGCCCCTAAACTAGTACTGCCCTAGGCGGTCGCTTATTTTGCTATGACGTTGAATCGGCCCTAACCTAACCTAACTTATATAATGTAATATTGAGCTGTGCACACGAAATATCAACGTCGAACCGATTATACATTAATAATTTTTTTATTATTCGATTAAGCTTTTTGTAATAATTGTTTATAATAATTAACTACGGCTATTGTTTAATGAAAAAAATCTAATCACAACGAAAATTTTAAATAAATTTTCATCGTTATTATATACAATAATAATTCACTAATCGAGTCCTACTGCACCTGCAGCATCGTTCGCAGAGTTTTTGAAAATCTCTTGTGAACAAAAATATTAAGAGACAAAAATGATAGGTATGTCCGACGGGGATTATTATTTACGTTGATGTTATAAAGTAAGTTGCATCTGATACCATTATACCTTAAACTGTACTCTCATCAAAATTTTAATAATAAACAATATCTTTGAAAAGTGACATTATTTTTAATATAAACAACTTATGGTAATTGAACTTTCGTAAATTGTATAAATACGTTATTATTATTATTATTATTATTATCATGGAACACTTTTTAGGGTCGTATTAAAAAAAAAAAACATGCATAATGATCGTTTTGCTTAAATTATAATGTTTTTTTTTTTTTTTTTGTTTCGTAATGAAAAATGCACGATTAATTCAGCTGCTCGTTAAACCGATCATTACGGTATGACTGCAAATTTTATCGACGGTAAATAATCGAGTATATTAAAAATCATTATTTTAATAACGTTGAGCAGACTTTTTTACATAATATAATGATTAAATTCTATGCATCATTGCAGAATTACGTCAAAGAAATCTCGTTTAAAAAACGTTATTTTCTATATTAAGTATGCACATTATTAAAACATTATTAAAAAAAAAAAAATCCTTTTTATTATTTAATAAAAAGCTTTTTATAATTTTTTAATATTTATCAATACGTTTATTCAATCTTTGTTAACTGATTCAAAAGATTTCGCGAAGCCAACGAAATGAGTCTGAGGTCGTGAGTTAAATTGTTTAGATTTTAAATAAAGCAAAAAAAAAAAAACAAGTGGTTTTATAATTATTATGCATACGATTTTTCTTTTTATACGATTAATTTTTCTGTTCGAAAATTTGATTGGATCAGTTCTTATAGCATTTTTTTTTTTTTTTTTTTTTTTTTTATGTTCACATAGCATATAATGTAATATAATATTATATAATTGTAAATAGCGACGGGACAACCTTTAAACTATATTATACAACGAGCCGTGATGGCCGTAATGTGCGTACTTTCCAATATCATCGGTGAACTGTATCAATATTGTATACTTATTATTAACTATGTGAACAATGCGTTTATGCGACCAGTCTGACTGGCGACCAGATTAATCTTATAAACTCCCTTTAGTCCAGTGGTTCCCGACATTTTGTATTCTACGCCCCTTTTTTATAGATTTTCGAAAATCTCACGCCCCCCTCCCTTATGGATAAAAAGTTTTTATCACCTTTGTTGTATATGCTTTACTTTAATTTTAATAAAAAATTTTTGCTCTGCGAACACTGCTTGCGCCTCCCCAACAATGTGTACACGCCTCCCAAGGGGGAGGGGCGCCCCCCAGGTTGGGAAACACTGCTTTAGTCGAACAGGGTCTTGCACATGGAATATAACACATGCCATTCGCGCTGATCGTGTGACGACACACGTTTTATATGCGTCTAAAATTATAGATGTTAAGTCATATCCGTTCGGTTAAAATGAAAAATAACGTGTAAACGGAAACCTAGTATATTGTTGTCGAGTACGACTGCGCGAAAACTACTGTCGATCTTCTTGGAAACGACATAATGTCCGTTTTGTAAACACTGTCCTCGATCAACAACCCTTTAATATTGGTGTATATGCGGTTAATAACGAAGATAATAATAATAATAATTGTGTACACTAACAACTATTATAACAATAATTGCGGGGCGGTAACAGAGATAAGAAACGATAGTGTGTAGGCTTGCGGTACACAGTATGTGTATGGTCGAGAGTAAGTGTTGGTGAGTGGTCATCGGGACAACACCGGTGGCAACGAAGAGGAGAGGGGGGGGGTTAGTTTGGTTGGATTTACACCGTTTGTTGAGGGAGGGACAATTATCGCGTAGTATAATCGTCGTCACGTGCAATATTATTTTATCTCGTACGCTTCTCAGACCTGTGGAGCATCACACAAAGGGTGGTAGACGATACGGGCGCGCACACCTAGGGTGGCGATTTTCGGCGACCAAATTTATCACTTTTGATAAATTTTCTATATTAAATACACATTTTAACCCATAATTTATAAACAAGTACTACACGGTGTGTACTTTACAACTCTTTTCCTCATCAAGACATATTAGCTGAAAAACTGGAGTAAAGTATATGGGCGAGAAAAACCCAAAAAAAGAAAAAGTCATTTCTTTGGGGGTTGTATACAGACGATTTCGTGATTTCGGACACGACACGGTACGAAGTGTGTTTATTCTAGTAGTAAATGATCATAGTAATTATAAGTCATAGATATGCTCGTCTCACGCACATGTCAATTTATGGTAAAGAGATTAAGTTTGTCATGTTGACTCCATATAACTCCCAACAAACTTAACTAAATTAAAGGTATTGACAATTGTTTACCCATAGTGATTATTTACACCGTGTCAAGATGTCTACAAGATGACTTTTCAAGAGTTTCCTAAATGAAAATTAAAAAACTTTCTTTTACTATTTTTGAACTCGAATATAAAAACTATGTTCGCATAATTTTCTAAGGTAAAGAACTTACAGAATATTAATAAGTAATTTCATAATTAAAATCGAAAAGTTCCGAGCGCATTAATTTTGTTGTCAGGCTTTAAGCCTACCCTAAAGAAATAATACAACTTATAAATCTTTCTGACAATAACTATTATGATCTCGTGTCGTCCAGTTAAAAACTGGTAAATCGGTGGATCTTGTTTAACTGCAGCAATTTCCAATTGTACAATAATTGTACTGGTTCTTGGCGACTCGACATTCTGGTGAAAAATTCGGCTCTGAAATAGTCGCGTGCTTTATTCGATAATATCGCTGCTCGACTACTTATTTAAACGCAACACGCTCTGGTGGTAAAAATATTAATTAAAATAATTCAACCGATTAGTTGAAAAATAAAAAAAAATTATTATTGTTATTGTTCGTCAGTCCAGCGGCGGATTAATCAATTGTCGCAATGTATAGGAACCGACGACGATGAGGAGAAAAACATTTCCACGTTTTTCGTCCTGGCCCTGTGCACACATTTAATACACACGCAAATTGTATGAAATATTACAATATTCACACGAAACGTGTACTCGAAAGACTACGTCGTTTTCGCCTCGTTTCTTCCTCCGCAACGACTGCCAACAGAAGACTGTATTTTTCGTCGTCGTTCCCCCACTGTTTTTATCGCTCTGTATAATACATATGTATATATACACGCGAATTTACGCGCGCATTATACGGGGAACGATGGTTAACGAGGTGGGGTTATAGCCTCTATACGACGACGATTTCTGATACTGCCATTGCTACGACTGCAACTATTCGAATATATGTATATATATATACGTGTACACACACAGCTACACCGACGTTACCGTATTTACGATACACGTATATACACGGGGCGGTCAAAAGGTATATAAAGACGTCCGGGGGGGTGGGGTAGTCGGTGAAATATATGGCGACCCGATAAGCATTTGACATCTGCCGATGTTTGTCTGGAAGAAATAATACGTATTTGGCCCCGGGACTCGGGATATAACCGGGCGACGTCGGTCCCGCATTCCACCCGGAAGATTTGGCCCCGACAGACGAACGCGAAGGCGAACGCGGTATACCGGCGAAACCTCTGGGTCAACTCCAGACAATAAACTTTCTTTTTGTGTCGTGCCCGCACACCGTCGTCGTCGTGGCGCGCGTTTGCGCTCGCGTTTTATCGAATGCGTTCTCTCTCTCTCTCTCTCTCTCTCTCTCTCTCTCTCTCTCTCTGCCCGGCCCGGGGGGTTTTTCGTCGTGCCCCGGGCATGGCGGGAGAGCCTGTGACGAGCTAAAAAGCTTTTCGACTTTCGCCTCTGGCCGCAAAGTCCATTCCACAAAAGTCTCGCTATACTATTTCACCACGTCGTCGTCTCGTTTACTGCGCATCCGATCTTGCGCTGCGGCATCTACGCTTGCAGCACATAATCTCCGTACCCGAAAAGCGAGTAAAGTGAAGACTCTTTTTGGATGAAATTATGTTCTAATCAAACAAAAAAAAAAAAAAAGAGTTTTAATTCGAAGCAAAACACTGTAAAACGAAATTATCATACATGTTTGTAATATACACGGCATTGGGCGTTATGGAATTCGCTTGACGGACACCGCGTGTCGTATTCGTTTGGGGGGGACTGATCGACGGCGGACCGGCCACAAATATTCGTGCGTAATGCGCCTTCGCCTGCTGTACGTGTAATCCAAAGGGATAACGGTTACTATTAAGTTATATTATATATAATACTCGTTGGTAGCAAATGGTTTGTATATGCACGACTATTACAATACTTTTAGTGCTATATGCTAATTCTACTACTACAGCAAGCTAAAACCAATACTGCGGACGAGAACCCCTTTTGAACGTTATCCGACCTATCGATTTGGCTAATGGACGAACAGCTGAAAGCCTTTACTACACTCCACACACACTGCACATACTCTAGTCTCACGGATAATTACTATTGTTGTGTAAACGGCTCGAAATGTCGGTGAATTGTACTGAACACAATATAATATTATATATAATATTACAGTGGATCGACATAGTGCAAATTGTGCTCACCGCCACGTTGTTGAGGTACGATTTATGTGACGGAAAACCAGTCGAAAAAACGTGCACGAATAAAATATAATATTTGTTATAATCGTATTGCAGAGTAATCCAAAACGAACCCGTTGTTTTTACACATAATAATAAATAACGCACTTGTCCGCGACGAACACAGTAGTAGTGCTATTTGCCGTATTATTACAATAATAATCGTCTGCCCTGGAAATTTATTCACTCGTGCGCATTAAAAATAGTTCGCAGTGGATAAAAAACATTTGTGCACTCAATATTTCTCTCGTAATCCCCCCCCCCCGGAGCCGATGTAACATAACGTCAATGAAGCTAAATCGCCTGAAAATAAAACATTCTATCGTCGCATGCATATATAAATAATAATAGTTTTTTATATCACTTCCGCACACACTGTGATACAATAGTAGATTTATTTTTCCGCCGTGATTTATCGTTTCCTAGTCGTAATCTAGTCCGGCGGACACTATAGGCAATCGCAAAACATATCACATAACATTTATCCTTCGGCGCGACCGACGATATTCGCAGGCGAAAAGTTCAGAACGGAATTTTAATTCGAGACGGACACCGCGCGTCCCTATCGTCTGTACTTTTATAACCACGCGTACTCTGGTGTATACATTAGGTAAATCGGAGGGCTTTTCGTCCACGGTTAAGTAGTAAAACAAAGTAACGTTTCAATATCACGGAAACACACGGCGCTTTCAGAGAGTGGGATCGTGTCCGGGCGCCGCCGTGCCGGTGACGAGGGGATAGAATTCAAATTCGAGAACGGAAATAATGTATTCTACTAACCTGCAGTCGCGGACGGGATGAATACGATTAGGGTCCGAGCGGTGTGTGGGAGGGGGGGGGGTGCCCGCGCGGTATAAATTACGCGGCGGATAGTTTTGTTGACCGGCAAATTCGATAAGTGAAGAAGAAAAAGAACTAGAGAGGAGAAAAAGAAAAGAAAAAATAACACACTCGAAATGCAATTTGGTAGTGTGATGGATTCGGGACGTGAAAAAGTACCCTACTTGTAAACTTTCTTACGGTCCGCGACCGTATTCCCTCTTCAATCTTTGTTTTATTTGTCTTTTTTTTTTTTTTTGTTTTATGTTTTTTCAATGGAAAGAGGTGTGATAAAGTGACAATTTGTAACACTGGAGAGGGGGAGGGTGCATTAGGATGGTGATGGGAACCCGGTGCAGATGATGATAATAATAATAATAATGCACGTGCAAAAATGGCCATTTTTAGTGTTTTTAACCGGAGAAACGTCAATGTTATCGAAGAAGGGGCGGGTCTGAGTGGGAGATAATTGAATATTAATAAATTTTAACACGTCTGCTGTCGCCTGCACCGCCACCGGTACGTACACACGCATATTATATACAGACTAATAAGTTTTGGATAATTTATGACGTCGGATCAGTCCGGAACATTTGGCCAGCTTTTGACTGGTCCGCGGTCGCGTTATTATTAATAACGTGAAATTAACTTGACGGCCTTTCACGCCCCCCCCCTCCGTTCCAGTATTCTGCCGCGTAACCCAAATGCGTTGTTGTTGTACGGATATAATTATGTACATATATGTGTATTGAAAATACTTACACAAACCTGCAACGCGTAAACGTACCGCGTGGGCGGGCACGCATCACCTTTCCGGTGTGTGCAAAATCGCCCGCAAATAAAAAAAAAAAAATTCAAAATAAAATTCAAAACGTTCGGTGAAAACCGAAAAAGTTGTTTCTTTTCAAACATGTGGTGGTGCAGTATGATACTTTCTAGTTGTGTATTTCGCGAAAGCTTCTCAAAAAGGGACTGTAATACAATAATATATGTATAGCACATATTATGAGTATGTGTGTGTGCATAATATGCGATATGTCAGAAGTCATTTGGTATAGAACAAATTCCGACGTGACTAAAATTTGCCGGGGAAAAGGCGCGCGCAATAAAACTCGAGTGTCATAAAATTGAAAACGAACGAAGAATGTGGTGGTGTTGGCATTTGTTCGTGGAAAACGGGAGAAAAAAAAAATGAAAACGGTTATTTCTACTGGTTTTTCTCGCTTTTTTTCCTTTCACTCGAACATTTCTTTTGATGGTTTCTTTCGCCTCACCGCCGCCGCCGCCGCCGCCGTTCGATTGCCTTTCTTTTTTATTCATTGTTATTCTCGTATAAGCGCGCTGACGAATATATATATATATATATATATATACACAGTCCCTGAGTCTGTGCGAGAGGGACTATGGCGTGTTACGCATCACGGGTTTTTCGAAAAACGACGATTCCGATACTATACTCAGGTACACAATGGCATTTTTCGGCGAATATAAAACTAGTGATACAACAATACAGTCAACGGAAACGGCGGCGTTCTCTACGGAATTCGGACGATATCATTCGGTTTTATTAATTAATTATTATTCGGAGAAAGTACACGGTCTTTGTCCTACAGGATATTAGGAATGGTGCAGCGAATACCGCGCGAAGAAAGACGAGAAAAGATGCTGCGAATGGTCCCCGGGATCGAGAAACGGGGTGGCGACCGATACCGCGACTACAGCTGATCGGTGGTGCGGCAGGGGTGGGGGGGTGGTGTAGCGGGGAGGGCGGGCGCGGCCGATTCGTATATAAATTCCCGTGCGACCGCTTCAATTGTTCCAGTGCGCGCGTGTCCGGCTGTCGCGTCGCTTTTTTTTTTTTTACGTTCCCCAGTATTACACACACGTGCATCTGAGTAACAGTCAATTCCCCCTCCATTTACTACGTGTGCGTACCGTCGTCGGAGCTATCAATACACCACTGGGCAGATGTGCGAAATACCGGTTGGTCAACTGTGCAAACTTTTTTTAATATAATTATATATTAATATGACGATAATTATTATTTGTAAAATCATACTCGAAAACAATGGGGTCGTCGATGCGTTAAGTCAAGACAATTTTTGTATATTTTTTCCTCGCCAACTACGAGTTCGTTCTGGGATAACTCGTTTTTTCACCCTTCAACGACCCCGTTTTTTTCGACTTTGTTATCATTTATATTATCCAATGACATTGGCGATTTCCATGTCTAGACTTCACGTCTATCTACTTAATGAGTAATAATAATTTTATACTATATACCTGCTTATAACATTATATATTATATTATGTAATTCGGCGCGCATGCGTGGGTGTAAGAATTCTGACACATATATGATATATATGTACGTCGTACGGAACGCGCGGTGTGTGTGTGTGTGTGTGTGTGTGTGTGTGTGTGTGTGTGTGTATGGCCGAAATACCTTTTCATTAAACCGTATATGCGAGCAAAACATTCGTGTTTCCTATACACGCGAGGCTTGTTTAAACTTTTAATGCAACTGTACCGCGCGTCAGTACGGAGTATTATTAATATTAATAGTGTCAGGTAACATTTACATTGTTTTACGAGCTTCGTACTTCCGCTTAACACCACACACACACACACACACATACACACACGAACTGGGGCAGCACAAACACAGACGACTATGACTCATACGCGCATCGCATTATTATCTTCTCAATCTTTTTTTTTTTTCTGTAGGGCAAAGAAGTCTATTTCCGTTTCATTTGTACGAATTTTTCCAGTGCATATACAAACGCGTTCGCAATTTTAACGGAACAGAAACTGTATAAGTATAACTTTCTTTTTGTTGTTGGTTTTTCTGTGTTACTTTGTACACTAACCTATCCCGTTCTCTCCGGCAGTTTCTAAACCAACGATTAAAAAAAACCAAAAAAATCTCTTCCATTATTATAAATACCTATGATTATGTAATGTGTAAACTACACTTGTATTACATCGTCTCGCTAAAAGAGAGGTTCGGCAAAAAATTCCAAAAGATTTTAGACCACTGTGAAATATATCACATAATATGTCTCTATGTTCATTGTGTACGTGAATCGAGAGTGAAAAAGAAAAACCGCTAACGTGTGTACAAACGCATTTTTTTTTTTTTTTTTTTTTGATTTTTGTTTTTTACACTTTGAAACGCTGCGAGAGTATAGTCCAGGAAAAGTTATCTTCGCTTCAATCGTATCATTTCGCCGAGTTCCGTTTTTTGTCCGAGTCGGGAAAAACACGACGATGGCGAACAGCTATTACGTTTCTCGAAAATCGACCGGAAAGCGAATTTTATCAACAATAACGCTACACGCTTCCCTTACCACGACAACAACAACAGTGTTCCGACAGTTCGTTTCATCTCCGCACAACTTTCATCATAATTTATAAACTTTTGATATCTGCGAATCTCTAGTCTCGCGCGACTCAAAAGCCGTTCGAGCCTTCCCCGTTTATAATATTCCATCATCGACATTGTATTATTATTATCATGATGGTTGAATTAAATTTTCTCTAAATAAAATTCAATAGTTGTACAAAAATGATAACGATGGTGTATTTTTTTGTACAATCGCATAACGTCTGAACGCGAAACAAAACAATATGGCAAACATTTACATATTTTTCCACTACGTTTTTGCCGTTGTATTGTTGTACTATATATAATAATTAAAAATGAAGTGTTTTTCAAAGTTAGTCCGTAGTGTAGAACTTTAATTTATAATAACTGAAAACTTTGAACGGAGAGGGGGAAAAAAAGTGAATTTTAAAAGCGCTACAGAGGTTCGAATTACCAAAGTTGTAACGTGTACTAATTTATACCTTATGAAATAATAATAATAATAATAATAATAGTCAACTCCGACTTGGTAAAAAGCACTTCGTTATGCCGAGCATCAATAATTATGAATTAATTAAATTATGAAGAAAAAAAATAATAATAATAAATTATCGTCGTAAACACAATAATTTGTCGTTGCCGACGCGACTTTATAGGTAAACACAAACACATAAACTATTAATGCGTGATTATAATATTATTATTATTTCGAATCGGAATATTCTTAATTAATGATCTTATGTGTTCGTAAACCGAGAAATCGGTTAAAACGATTGTGAAAACGGATATTGAATAATAATAATCGAAACGCGTCGCCTAAGCAATTTTGCAAATACTTTTCCCGCACAGGGTTAACAGTGCCGGTCGCGCGAGATGTCTCCGAAATTATATATTTAATTCGTCGTTGAAAATATACCGAGTCGACCGAGCACGCCGTCATTATGCGCTCTCTTTCCGTCCCGTTTAAATTATCAAACTATTATTTAGGCCACTGAACAGGACGGCGAGGCGAGGCAATAATATATTTTCTATGCACTGATAATATTGACGTTTTTCTATTTTTAATTTTCGGCTAATAATAAACGGCATAATATTTACGAAGACGTCGGGGGGGGGAGGGTCGGAAAAAAGCCCAAAAACAAGATATTAATCGTTGTTAGGTTTAAATTTTTCTCATTATCGTTTCATTATGACTTCTACTAAGAGAGTTAGTTGAAAAGTTATCAACGGTTTAATTATACATCGCGCGGTAACTTTAATAACCTTTTTCGCAAAACCGAGTTCTCCCCCCCCCCTCTCTCTCTCACCAAGGAATAGACCCTATCCCTTCGGAAAGCGTGTCGCGTCTTCTTATTATCGCGCTCTCTCGACGCGAACAGCCCTTCGGATTCTGTGCCCACGAGAGAAGCGACGACCTGCGGCCGCAGTTACCCCGTCGGGATAACACGATCCCGTTCCGTGAGGGGGGGGGGAGAAACCGTTTTCGCGGAGGAAAACTCCATCGCGGAGGAACATCATCGTTGTTTTAATTAAAACCGCATCGCTATATTTTACACGTATATTATACACTCGGACGGAGTAGCATCACTCTCTTGCTGGCCGACGACGGGCTGTGACAGACGTTAAGTGCACCGCGGCCGTTTGGAAAAATGAAAATATAATAATTTTATTGTTCCCCGGACCAGGGGCACTCGACGACGACGACGACGGGAGAATAATATATATTGTGCGTGAGTGGAGGAGGAAATTCAATAAACGCCCGAGAGAAAAAGAAAAATTAATAAATAAATAAAATGTAAAGGTGATATATAAAAAAAAAAAAAAAAACCAATCGGAATTCGAGTGCGTGAACGACACCGAACCTCTCCTCTCCTCCACCCGCATGCTGACGAGCAGCCTCCACGGTGTACTAACCGCTGCGGTTCAATATTTATATCACTCGTGGAAATAATACGTATTTACTCCAAGCGCCGCGCGCACTGTTGTTGTGTGCACATTATTATCATATACAAACGCGGGGAATGCAATACATAATACCGAGATAATAATAACAGTGAGCGCAGCCGAAAATTCACTGGAAACGCCGCGTCTAGAGCGTCACCGGTGTGTTATTTCCACCACACATACCGCGGTAACTGAGGTTAGGTCGGTCCGACATAACCATATGTGCTTAATATTACCATTTTAATGTTTGAACGCTCGTCAAATACCTGAAACATACCACCAGTAAAGCGCACATACAGGAGATTCAACTTACTACCACGTTTATGATATTTTAATGATGACGATGTTGGTGTACTCAGTGGGGTAGCCAGGGGTGTGTTTTGTGCGTTAAAAAGCCCCTCTTTAAACATTGACCGTATAAAAAATTTAAAATAATTTGTTAGTGGTAAACAGATTAGGTAAGAACATTTCTGTTCTGGATAGTATATATATATATATATTTTTTTTTAATAAATATTAACTCTTCTTTCTATTAGTTATTATTGTTTTCCTCGTGGGGAATGGAAACGGCTATAATTTATAACTACAAATGAAAAATTTCAAAAAAAAAAATAAATAAAAATCTTAGAAAGAGGGGTATTTCCTGTAGAGATTGCTTTGTTTAAAAAAAAAAAAAATTATATACATAATGTTTAAAGTTAAAATTAGCAATATTTGTTTATTTTTCTACTTAAATTCAAGTGCAAAAACAAAAATCGAGCTTTTAGCCACCCTGAGGAAAGAGTCCTTCGTTGCTCTTAGGGATCAACCTTTTTTGTCCGGCGATGCAGCATTAGTGTGTAATCAACCGTGCGTGTTTTGCAAAATGTAGCCCCTTCTTATTAAAACAGAATCCTTTAATACTATCCGATAAAATAATAAATTTGCCGTTATAAAATAATACATGTTTATGCAGTCTTTCTCTGTGATAAAACATACGTTTCGATTTACATTGTTGCAAAATATGTCGTTCGTCCGTTATTTAGCGTCTCGTCGAGATCACTGGACGGACCAAATCTCCACTAAGAACGTTTTAAAGTAAATCCTGACTACGAACCCGTACACAAAGCATCGTATACTTTCAACCGCGAGAGAATAGCAGAAGTTTTTGTGCCGTGTAAACATATTATTATTGTTACTTCAATTCGAGTTTTGCCGACGCGAAGTAAAATTCTGCCGGCGGCGATGACGTTGCGTTTCGCAAAGGGCCAATCGGAAAACGCTATCCGTGCCGAAATTATTTGTCCGCAACCGACCGCACACACCACATGTTCCTCCGAAACTTTCGCTCGGTTATTCCGCGCGTTACTCGCCACAACGCCGAATCCGTTTTTCCGCTCCACCTATTCCCCGATCGACCGCCGCCGCCGTTGTTGTTGTTGTTACCCGGCCGATATTTTTCTTCCCCTATTCGTACGTGCCCCTACGTATACCTACGTGTATACTGTATATATGTACTACCCATACGGGTCAAGGATCACGAAGCCTCCCCCCCATGCGCCAAGTACAATATTATGGTTTGGCATTTTTTTTTTTTTTTTTTTTTTTTTTACTTCTCTGCCGAATAACTAATTCCCATGACCTTTTCTAATTACCAAGAAAAAATAATTAAAACTTCTTCGTTTTTAAAAATAAGATAATCTACATTTGACCTATATTCACCCATTCGTAAAAAAATAGACAAAAATGTCTTTGGAATGTAAACAATTTGAAAAATTGTCCTAAATATATAAAAAACATTTTCAGTTTCATTTTTTAATTAACTGATGAATTCTATTGTTTTAAATCTCCCAGATAGAAATAATGAAATTCGCATTAAAATCCGTAATTTAGGCAATCAAACGTATTTATTATCGTTTCATGTCAGTTTTATTTAATTAATCATTTCCATTAATTAATATTATCTACAATTTTCGCCACAAATTGAATGACTTTAACCTGCGATTGGACAACCTACTTTATACTATTTCTCACTTTATCCAATCTTATGTTGGATAATCGCGAACTGTCTAATGTTCACGGGCAAAGTTAATACTTGAAATAATTTACTTATAATTATATTATTTTGTTACCAAAATTTATTTGAAAATCTGTTATATTTTATCTTTACACAGTACGAACACGTCACGTAATATGTGCTTGTCCGTGAATAAATGAAATTCGTCAACAAAACAATTAATATTATTAATATGTTAAAATATTATCTCATTAACATAATTAATTTCAATAATTAACCGGTAAAAAACTAAATTTAGATTTCATCTTATTGCATTAGAATGCGACGACACTTATAAATGAAATCGATTTCCATTAAATGACGAAGAAATTAAAAATAATTATTAGTGATCTAGAGATTGTTGAATTTGAATTTCGCTTTCCCCCCACCAACACTGAACAATCGGGAAATTTATCGAAACAAGACAGCGTTACTGGACATTGCAGTTCACTGACGTTTTGCCGTTCGCAAAGTGCCCGCGACATAATATCGTATACGACGTACAGGTGTGTATTATACGCGAATCGCGCGACGGATCCGTGCACACGCAGCATCGGCGGCAACTGCGTCGTCTCTCCTCCCACTATTATTACACGCTGATAATATTCTATTAGAGTATACGCAGGATAACACAGTACGACGACGTGCCGGCATTACGTTTAACCCCCGTATTACACAAATAATTCACGTGAGGCGTGTACCTACGCGTATAAATTTTGCGATAATAACAATTAATAATAATAAAAAACAATACGAGTTCATATTGTACAAATGCCGCTGTACACGCGCGTGTATACATACTATAATATTATCATAATATGCATAATGTCTGCCGAACACAATACGCGCGGCCTTTTACGCAGTGCACGCCGGGCACATCCCGTATACAATGTATGCGTAATGTATATAAATATAATAATATACACGCGTCATGTGTGCGTGTATCGTGCGAGCGTTTCCGTTCCGAGCCGACGACGTTTTAATGCGATTTCCGGTTATACGGTGCCGCCGCCGCGCGTCGACACTTTTATTCGCGCGCGCGCCCCCCCGAACAATTCGATTTCCGCGCACATACATATCTCATTATTCCTATTCCATATATAATAGAGTCGTCAAAAGTATTGTATGCCGTGTATCTTCGACAGAGGGGGGGGGAGAGGCACGGTTTGTATCCGTCATTGTCACGTCTCCTCCTCGCTCAGTAGCCCCGCGTTTCCATCTCAAAAACGCGCGTTGTCTAGCCGCCGCCGCTGCAGACGCACTGCGACACAATAATACACACACACACACACACACACACACACAATAAGAAGTAAGATTAGATAATGCTATATAATTAGGACAGAGGACTTGTACCTCTGGAAAAACGTTAAATATGCAAACACTTATGCACTTAAAAACTCCATAATATGCACTTAAAATATGCATTAACATTTTTTTTTTTTTTTTTTTGGGGATTTAATTTAAATATAATTTTAACCATTGTCATATATAATTATCTAGGAAATACATGTGTCCACGGACAGTCAAAAACCAATATTATGCGACAAAAATTAAAAGTAAATAAATTTTTATCTAAAAATTTTGACTGAATTGTTTGAAATAAAAACGTCGGCGTGGAAAAAATTGAAATAAGTTAAATATGTCTCAAAAAGTTTAAAATAGAGTATAAAAATTTATAAAGTATGCCCTAAAAACCAAAAATACTCAAAATATGAAGCATTTATATGCAAAATAAAATTTTAAAACTAGCTTTATAAAAGCATGAAACGTATTTATTTCGTACTCTGCTACTTTTGTAACTGAGCAAAACAAATATGCAAATGCTACAAGTCCTCTGCCCTAGTTATAATATTATATGGAATCGATAACGAGTGAATTAAACCATAGATAATAAAGAATGGATGGGCCATAGTTCCTTATCTCGCGTTTTTTAAAATTTACCTAAGGTGCTTTTTTTTTTTTTGTTCCATGACAATTTTTTTTGTATTATTCCATGAATAAATATATTTTCGTTTCTATGATGCCTCCCTTATTTTAAAAAACTGACTTGAGTCGTGTGCTACAACGGTGCACCATAGTAATATATGTATATAAGTGTACGACTTGGGGGGGGGAAATAAAATATTTGAATTTCGAATCGCGGTTCGCGGTCATTGTAAATATAGTTATCATTGTATAAACAATCACTTTTTATCACATGATAAAAAGTATTAACCTACCAAGTAACCGTCGTAACCATTATGGTATAAGGGGCGCCTTACGTTGAAAGCTTACTAGGAACGTCGTATCCGTTCTTTATTATCTATGGAATTTTAATTGTGTGCGCGATAAGTGCGGCAGCAAGTGTAGTATACCGTTTTTTTTTTTTTTATGTGCTAGCTGCAGCCCCCCTCCCCCCCCGCCAATCACCCCACTCCCTGCGCCTGCGAAGACGCGATGGACAATAGAGTTTATACAATAGACGCGTCGGAACCGAGCGAAATGACTGTTCGTTCGAGGTTATTTTCTAATGAACAAAGTTTCATAGAAAATGATCCGTGTCTGATGTGACAACTTTTTGCCCCGGCCCGACGTGAATTTATTCTTATTGAATCACTTTGCTAACATATATATGTATATAAATGCGTATCATCAATAATGTGTTGCCGCTGCTGTTATTAGCAACCCCGCCGTGGTGCGACTTGTCACGAGGAAAACGAAAAAAAAAAAAAAAAAAACAGTGTTCGGCCCACGTCTCGTGGTGTAGACGCGTTCATTATATTATTATTATTATTATAAAAAGAATTCGCTCGAATTCAATTTCGACCGGATCGGTTTATTTCTTTTTCCTCCCTTTTTTTTTTTCGCCCGTCGCCACGCCACCGTCTTCTTGCCGCGTACGTGCTCGGAGTTTTTCGCCTCAAAAATTGGCGCCCCGCAAGAAAATTAACGTCCTTCCTATATTATATTATTATTATACGCTAGTGTAGTTACGGTCGTCGGCCGCGGCGAACACAACAGCCGTTACACGTGCGCGCGCCGAAAACATCTGGCCGTTATTGGCGGCCAAACGAGAGAGAGAGAGAAAACGGTTCCGGACCGCCAAATTGATATATTTTATTATTATATTTCGTTTTCCAAATCGAAGTTTCACTCTTTTTGGATGGGCCACAGCGACCGTCCGGAATAACCAATAGGACGACGTTAAGGTCTAGCTAGCAGGTGCCCTTTTTCAACGAAAACAATTATTATACTGGAGTAAATATTTAATTAGTTACTCATTATAATATGCTAATAAACATATCATATATTCTCAGGACACTTGATCGATGAACCTAGGACTCCTGCCCTAGTGTATTTATTTGTGTACCGTATAATCAGGAGCGTTTCGAGGTGGTGGTGGTTTTAAGGGTTTAAACCTCCCCCCTCCCCCAAATCGCTGGGTTTTTTTCCTAAACTATTTATGAAATGAAAAATTTCCATGGGAAATTATTAAACTTGCATACGAAACGCGTGGTGGCACTAATTTTGTAATAATATATTTCTGTGTATAATTATTATTCTTATTGTTATATTCTAAATTACACGATTTAGTATAAACATTATAACCCCCCCTCCCCTCAAAATGAAATCCTAGGCACACCCCTGATTAGCGGGGAGAACACAATTTTTTTCCTCGACAGAATGAGGAATATTTTTGGAGAGGAGGAGGAGGAATTAAACCGATGATCAGTGCTGTTAGTTTGTGCGGACAGACGGTTTATTTTCCATACCGACCGACCTACCGAGCTGGCCTGCGGTCGGGGGAGTGGAGAAAATATGCAAGATACAAAATCGTCACCACTCCCTCCCTCCCACCCCACTGATATCAGTCAATGCCTGCCGCTCGGGGACAAATTTAAAGATTACAACCCCGGAACACGGTCGTCGTCAATAATCGAAAAGTAATAACGTTAAAACGAGAAAACGTAAATCGAAATCAATTTCACCGTTTTTCCCGTTTCGTTTTATTCGTTTATTTTTTTTTTTTTTTATCTTTTAAACCTGACATATTTTCGCAATCGGTGTACACACTATTGCCGCGGGCTATATTACCTGCACTTGCATATATATATATCGATACGGTATTATTGTAATTCGAGGGCACGGCGAAAAAGAAAAACCTCCGTCGTCGGATCGGTTTTTTATTTTATTTCGTTTTATTTTATTTCTCCCTCCCCCCCCCCCCCCGATGACGCTCGTCGCGTATTAAAGTCTCGCACGACAAAGTATCGCTATAAATTAGATTAAACCGGTATATATATATATATATATATATATACACGATGACGCCCGAGCACATTATATACGCCGTTGCGGGGAAAAAGCGAAAAACGTATTTTGTTTTTTACGGTCCAAAAACAACACCGTGTGCCCGTTGCAGCAATTTCGGAATTGACAAATGCGTATTGTTTCGTCGTATTCCGGGCAAAACGAAAGCTGTAAAAAAAAATAAAAAAACGTAATTCCACGCCTTCGACGCGTATAGTCCTTTTTTTTTTATTCGGAAATATTCATTCAAATAAGCTCTGGAAATTCGTGTCGAGCAGTTTATTTCTGATAGTAAAAAAAAAAAAAAAAATTTGAACGAAACGTATTAAAGTTAAACGGATCTTCAAATTCGGAGTGCGGTGTGGGAACGCGTTACCTCTGTTGTACTGACTAAAATCGATGGATAAAAAAAAAAAAAAAAAAAAGATAAATAAAATATCATAATATTATGATGCGTTTTTTAGATTCTGAACGAAGTGGTGAAGAAGCTAGTGTTTTTACAATAATGTTTATTTTTTCTTTTCTTTTTTTTTTTCTGTGTACAACTTTTCGTATGGAAATACTTGTCCAAAAGTTTCGATCACTAACTTTTTGAAACCGGTTTTGCCTTCTTCAATTTTTTTTTTTTTTTGGAAAAACTACCCAAAATTTGACAAAAACGACTCGGAAACCATCATTTTTTTATCCGAACTATATGAAAATTTAAATATAGATAGAAATTAATATGAGAAAGATTTTGGCGCAAGAAAATTTTGGAAATGTAAAAAAAAAATTTTGGACATTTTTCTAACTTTTTTTTCTCATTTGTTTCTTATATTATTAACTTCCCTCGTTCAGAATCGTTTTATTGAAGAAATGATTTATCGTTTCTTTAAAATTCAATACACCCGTCAAGAGAATCCCACCCATAGTGCGGAGTATGTCCGGCTTTTTTTATCATAGATAAATCGTACCTTCGACGATATGCAGATGCAATTATATGCATGTGCTAGGATTTCTTCAGAGGATTCAGAGAATACAGAGTTCATAATATTATACCTGCCGTTTCATTTCAACTGTAATTATTTAGGTTCATAATGTAGTATCAATTTGCTTCAAAACATTGCTCACAGGAATCATAACATTTAATTAAAAATTTAAACTACATTTTCGAACAATTCACAATATTTTAGAAATACCGGTTTTTTTTTTTTTTTAAGTTAATACAGACCTTCGACGAACACATTAACGGGGTGATATGTTCTACATATCATATTATTCAGTGAATGGACTAGTAGTGTTGGAAGGGCTGAACATTTTTTGGGGGTGGATAGAGCACAATGATGTTCCCCCGTGTCTGCTGCCGCGCATCATTGTTGTCACTGTAGTCACATGGTTTGTTGCGAGTGCGGACGAAACCTTACACTCAATATACACTACGTATTCGAGGGAGACGCAGAGAAAGAGAGAACACGGAAGAGGAAGAGAGATGTATTTTACGTCGGACTCGTGACATTAAACCGGGCACGCCATGCCGCCGCTGCGAGTCCTCCTCAATGGTGTTGTACGAACGTCGTTTTCACTATCCGCGCGACGACGCCAATTCCGTTCGGTCTATTAACAAATTCATTTCCGGTCCATAAGACGTCGGGATATCGACGTTCGCACACTCTCGCATCGCATCGCACACCCCGTGACCCAGAAAACTGCGTCTATTAATCGTCGCTCGGAATCACTCAAGGCGGCGCCGCGGCCCGTACACGAGCGTGTGCCACGACGGTCTCGACGGACGCTTAGTTTTTTCCCTATTCCTTTTTTTTTTTGTCCATCACTCTCGTCGTTTTTTTTTTTTCTTCTTCTTCTCTTTGCCGTCGTCTCGCCCCGCTCTCGAATCGACACAATAAATCACTGGACTACTCTCCTCTCCTCCGTCCCATTGGCGGCACCGCCGGATCTTGTCGTCGCCCGCCGAGCTAAATCATTTCCAACAACGACGAGCATCCATCCTCTTAGCCAGGCGGTCGTCGTTTTATTCGCGGGTCTTTCCCGATAAACGACGACGACGACGTACACGTATACGTAGATGCGCGCGTCTTCGTAGAGACGAACCGCCGCGGCGCCGCAAAACGAGGGGACGTGTACGAATGTTCCGAAATTTAGCTTTGTCGTACGCTTTTAATTTGACAGCACCGGCCTCGTCGTCGGCCCGTGAAATATACCGTACAGATCACTCATACGGTTATTTGCTTCGCCCGCCCTCCCCTCCACACACAGTTCTACCGCGACGGTAATGAATAAACGCTCGTAGCTACTAGCTACCCCCCCCTCCTACGCGCCTGGTGGCTTCATTAAAATTTAGGTTACTCTGTATACCATGCAACAATATTGATGATTATTGTTTTCGTCTAGCCTACGCACGAGCTGGAGCTGCTATATTTATTTATGTTCCATTGTAGTGTACACACTCGAGTGGCGTGCCGGAATAATGTCGAAAGCGTAAAACTCGGATTTTTAGTTTAAACCCATCACGAAATAAACAGGTATAGTTTATGAAAATCGGGAAAAAAAAATGGAGATTTGTATTTAATTTTATTGTAAACTATCTAAATAACCATCGGCTTTATTTATTTTCATATTTTCTCTCTCTCTATCCATCTCTCTACTTATATCTCTAAACTTAGAAATGGGCACAATGAGCCACGTACACAGTTAGTATTTATATATTTTTTAGATCCTTATTTTTGTACTGGAATTATCGAATTTTACACCCAATGTTATTAACTAGTGTTACGTACCTAGGTTAGGTTAGGTACCATAGCTTGGATCAAATTGACCGATCGAAGATTGGAGGATATAATAATATATTTTTATACGCGTTATATAAATCGAATTCGAGAGGTATTTTTTATAAATCATTAATTTCCGGGAAATCATCGAAAAATATTAAACCGCAGAGCGGAATAAATTCAGTGTACGATAATAATACGCGATTATGGATTCCCGGGTTTATTTATTATTATTTTTTTTTTAACAAATTCCCAAAACCGACGAGCATTTCACGAGCGGGGTGGGGAGGAAATAACCTCGTGTCCGAGAGATATTGACCGACCGACCGACGAGTACGCACGCCCCCCACCCTCTTTCGCAGTATATATATATAGTATATACACTACAGTTAGTATACTTCCCTGCGCGCTAAGCTCTAAGCTCGTCGGCAGACTACTACTACTATAATACGCGATCGTCCCCCAATTAAAAGAAGATTTATTTATTTGCCCGGCTACTAATACACCGGGTCGAGTTCCTCTCTCCGCCCCCCCCCCCGTTCGTGTACTCATTACTCTCGGTATGTTGTAATACGTGGTAAACCCGAAATCGTACACACATAGCATGTACACACAGCTAACGGACTCGAGTGTGTACAAACTACGGTACAAATTATACATTGTACAGTGTAGTAATAAATAGTATCGCGACAAATTAAAAAAAAAATTAACAATCGGCTTTGCATCGACAATAGCAGGGGCCGGGGGTCGCGTTTTTGCTCGTCTGCTGCACACAACGCGATTGTCGTTTCGTTGTTGTTTCCCGTAAAACTTTTTCCAAGGATCGAATTTTAGGCCTTGGTGTGCGGCACTCTCCGCCCCATACATTATTTCTCGTCGGACTTCATTCGCGTTTCTTGCTCACATTATATAAATATACAACATATTATTATATGCTATACTTATAAAATAGATTCTACCATGCTATATTATTATATCATATGAGGCGTCTAGTTTCAAAACCATACTGTATGTAAAAATATATTTTGTAAAAATACAAGAGTTAAATAAATTTATAGGTTTGAAATGACTGGTTTTGTTGTGAATTTAAGCGTATTATGGCTGGTTTTGAAATTGACTTTATGAGATAGGTGATTTTGAAACAACCACTGAAAAATTTAAGAAATACAAAACATTTTGAATTTTATGTATATAATTACCTAATAGTAAAAAATAATAACCAGATAGAACTTAATTATAGTTAATACTTAATTTTATGAAAATTGAAAAAATTTGAGTACTATTACCAGTACAGATAAAAACATGTGTTTAATTATGGCTTGATTTGAAATAAACATCGTTAGATGGCTGGTTTTGATACTGACCACGATTTTCTGTCATCATTTAGTATCGATTATAGCCTTGTTTGATGTTCAATATTTTTACCAATAATTATGTAACACAATGTAAATATTTGGAAAATTAAAAAAAAAATCCATTTTGAAAAAATTATCTTTTAGCTGGTTTTGAAACTAGACGCCTCATATGGTCATTGTATTGAATTAAAAATGTGAATCCAACAATAGGCGATCATTGTTGTTACATGAATCTTAGTTCCGCAAAACCAATCGTGAAGCACTAATTCATCGCGGTTTTAGTCTGTACAGAAGTATAGTGCCAGCACTAACACCGATGAACATTTTTGCATTATATTATAGTATTATAATAATATACAGAGTGATTTTCTTAAGAGTGCCCACCCTCTTTTTTAGCCCCTAAAAATTTGGACTTAACTTTTCGGAATGTTCGAGACATTATAAAAACTATATTTTCCATAACTTTTTCTTTTTTCAAATAGCACCTCTCTATTTTTAACTATATGGAATTTTGTTCGAGTCATTTTTTTTTTTTTTTTGTGAATTTTCATAATATATTGAAATCAAAATGCGTACGAGTAGTTTATATTTTACAATATTGCGAATTAATATTATGTGTATTGGCTGATAAAATCATAGATTCTGAATAATTCAAATATTAATTTTAATACATCAAAAGTCACAGAAAAATTACCTGAATGAAATTCTGTAGTTAAAATTAGGGGAAGGGGGCTTTTTTGAAAAAAAAAAAAAACGTTTGTATCACTACACGATATCCTTGAGGTGACATGAAAAAAAAAATAGTTATGAAAAACATAGTTCTTATATGGACATTCCAAAAAAAAAAAAAAATCTAAATTTTTTCATTTTCACGACCAAAATGGGGTTGGTGACGCTTGAAAAAATCACCCTGTATATTATAATAAATAGGAACGCGTACGCGGTATTAAATACACTTAGCGCCTACTCAAAGACAACAATATATATGCCGTCATTAATAGATTAAAACGGTTGTTGGTGAGCAAGGGGGAAGGGGAAGACTACAAATCGTATTATTCTGTAAATACCAAAACACCGCGACCCGTTTCTCGGTATAATATTGATCGGAATCAAACCTTTATATGCGGTACAAACCATATGTATACACGTCATATTTCACGAGAAATTATTATTATTACAAGAATAACAGTTGTGTTTTTATTACTTAACTGAGGCCATTGTCAGGGTTTTCTTTTTTCTGTTCGCTTTTTCTAGTAATAATTAATTGTGTTAATATTGAAATTAAGTTTTTATACCAACTTAAAAATAAACGGGCGAAAAAATATCATTTTTTTAGACCCGACAGAGTAACTGTTTACAGTTTCGTATAGATTACATAAACAAACATAATTATTATGATATTTTCTCCCTTTTGTATTTTTTACACAGCAGTCTTTATGTATACACTCTCTCTCTCTTTATTTTGTTTAAAATCGATAGTAAAAAAATTCATATTTTTCAACAACAACCAAAAAAAAAACCCTAAGCCTCCGAATTAAAAATTATCCATTGAAATATTTTGTATGCGGTGTCGGTAACATTCTTGTTTTTTTTTTTTTTTTTTTTTGTTTCCAATGCATTATAGTAAATTAATCTGTCTGGCAATTATATTGTTATGTACTCGCGGGCAATTATGTTTAATTAATGCACAGGGTGGTATGTAAACGCCTCTATAATTAAATTTGTGAACTATATGCCACATGACATTCGGCTAGAGGTTTTTTTTTTCCGGAGACAATTATTATACTTAATTCAGACAACATTTGCCCTTAACGTTCGTTAATTTTATTGGTTTTATTGTGTGTGATGTGCGCGCGGTGGCTTCGTCCACCCCACACGCACAAGGTAGTATTAGATTCCCGTGATGTTCGTTATATTTGCTTCACTTCAACAAACGTGTGCGGCGTAGAAATAATAATAATTTCAATGGCATTCATGTGCACGTATTACCTAGCACCCCAAGGCACAAGTGGAACCGCTGTACTAGGGATTATTATATTCACACCTCGTCTTATGGATGGTACACTGGTCGAAAAACTGCGGCGTAGACAAGACGTAAACGCCAAAACGAGATATCAAAAGCAAATACTTATTAAATTGATTTTACCATAAAAAATTCTCCAAAATCCCAAAATGTTACTCGAGTGCCCGTATATTCGCATATTCAACTAAAAATTATATCATCAAAATATATATTTTCTGATTATGATTTATCGTATACCGTCAGAATATTGTTTGTTATAAAATTATTGTACTATTATTTCAATTTGATTCGCTTAAGTTTTACTGTAGTGTCCGTAGTGAGCAAGAATTTCGAAAACCCACTAAAAATTTGATGTGTTCAATTAATAACTTTGTTTGATGAACAAATCATGTATAGATTTTTACACAAAATTGCCAGTTGCAATTAAAAATAATTTTACTTTTTTTAATTTATATACATTTAGATTTTTAATATTTCGACTGTTTATAAGTAAAACATTCATATTCATTATTATTTCACTACCTTTTTGACACTTGCATCTCATTAATTTTGACGCAGACAGGTACTTTTTATGTCATGTCGCCGAAAATTAAGTGTACCACTACCATTGTCGACTTATATTATTATATTTTGTTTTGTTTTTCCCTCTCTCAAAATCCAATTCGTTCAAAATCAATTTTGGGCATATAATTAATAACAGGCGCTTATTGATTATCGTGTGCGTGTGTGTTACAGGTGCAGTTGGCGATGGCGGTGAATCGGCCGAGGACAAGGAGAAAAACGCAGAAGCGGAAAGGGAACGGTTGGAGGCTATCCGAGAGGCCGAGGAAAGACGCAAAGAGAAACACCGCAAGATGGAAGAGGAACGGGAGAAAATGAGACAAGAAATCCGTGATAAGGTAAAATAATGATGTTAACACCGGATTGGGATGGGAAGGGAAGGGTTGCCGACGTCGCTGTACATAATATATACTTGGAGAGTAATAACGCAATAAAATTCTATTTTCTGACCTAAGACGGCAGGCAGCAGCAATAACGATATTATATAAAATATATAAATAAATACAACTTGATGATTTGACAGTAGGTCGTTTTTTTTTTCCGTTTATCGAGCAAAAAAAATATAATAACAATAACGACAACCCAAAACAACCCAATCTCGTCTTAACGCGCGTATGTTGGTTGTATACAACGGGACGACATTGTTGAAGCCGTACACCGTGTTTATATTGTTTCATGTATGAGTGCGTGTATATTAGGGTGAGACCATACGTCCTGTTTCATACAGGATTGTCCTTTGTTTCGGCTCTGTGTCCTGTTGTCCTGTTGACAAACTTCTCTCGGGACGCTTTCTGTCCCGTAATTTCAAGTCTGTCCCATTTTCAAATCCCGTTTTTTGACTTACTGTTGATTTAAAATTTTTTTAATTTTTGATATGAAATTATTGAATAAAATAATGTAAGAATCTAGAAATCTTTTGGATACCATTAGATCAATTATAATCGTAAAATGAATTAACAAGTTTATTTTTAGAAAGTAAAGTATGCGTGAATAAAGGATTTGAAGAAATTTTAAAAAGTATCAATTTAGTTTCATTGTGTTATTTTATGTTTTTCAAAATAATGTTTTTATATGCTTAAATTTAATCTATAATTGGTAGTTTAAAAATTATACTTTTGTCACGATTCAAAAACACTCACATATATATATATGAAAAATATTTTTGTCCTGTATTTTATTTTCTTAAATAATGGTCACCCTAGTGTGTATGTTGTATAGGTATAGGTCGATTCGGACGGGTCCTGCCGACGTCCTTGGATTTCCTCGTGTCCGCTCGGCGGGGTTTCGTCCGTGCTAAAAGTGTCAAACGTCGTGCGTGCAGTTGTGAAACGAAAAACAAATGCCAAAGCTTTGGCTTTTATCACGTACACTTTTGGGGTGCAGTACACGTGAACGTACAAAGGGGGACTTTTTACAAACGACAAAAAAAAAAAAAAAGAAACGTGATTTTTTTTAACGAATTTAAATAATAATATAAATGTTTTTTATTGTTTCGATGGGTTTTACATTATTCAATTTCTAAATTATTTTGCGCGCTGTTCAATTATTTGATTTTTGATTTTTCATATGGTGCGACATTGGAAATTATATACTTGTACAATTGATAATTAATATGGCTTGGTAGTTGTTGTTGATCTGAAATGATTTTTTCAATCTTTGGTTCAATAGAATTTGTTAAAAAAAAAATTCATTCAGTATTCCCATTCGATTTATATGATTAAGAGAAGAAACTGTTATTACACATAAATAATATTATGTTGAAAATGGACTAAAGGTTTTTAGTGTTTCTAAGCTTCAGCTGAGTTACTGGATACTCGTTTTAATTTTTAATCAAAATAGACATATATTATAATTTTGATGTTTTTTTTTAAATCTGTTAACGTATATTTTATTCTAAAATCGATTCCATAACAATATTGTTCTTCATTACAATAATATTATATGATACAATGAGCATATTTTCATTTGATTTCAGGATGGACCTTTGTTATATTCTGTATTCGTTTAAATGTTGGTGAATCTAAATAATAAGTTAGCGACCTCCAGGTTGAGAGACACTGATATACGGGGTATTCGGGTGTTCGTCACGGCTGCACTAAAACACGTTGTACAGAGTTAAAACTTTTGACCGAATCATCATCATGGGGATGAGTTTTGCCGGGTTCGATAAATGAACGAAAATTCTTGCAACTTTTTCAATCTATTCCCCCTATTCTCCCGACACACAAACCCGTTTACAAAATGCACTCAATGTACACATTTTTTCCACCGTTCGTTAACAACCATCCGGTTTCCGTGTCCGCGAATTAATGATATTATACAGTATAGAAACCTTTTATAATGACATTCAAGGGACCGGTCAAAATTGGTCATAATAACCGATAGTCAGTATAACTAAAATGATAAAAAAAGAAATTTTAAATTTTGATAATACATGAATTCAATTTTTATCTCAAAATTGTGATCAAAATACATTAAATATATATATAATTTAATTCAATTCACTATTATTATTTGTTTAGTTTTTTGTGAAAACATAAAATTTGCATTTTAAAATAATTTGTTATTTTAGATTGTAACACTATTTTTAGTTATATTAACTTCGGATTAATGTTATACGTATGACAAATATTATTATAGATTAAGTATTTTTCTAAAATAACCAAATATAATAGTCATAACAACCGTATAGTCATTATATGGGCGTCATTAAAATCGATACAAATTAAAAGCCGGACATACTTCGCACGTTGTTTGTTCTTCGTACGATGGGTGGGATTCTCTTGTCGAGTGTATTGAATTTTAAAGAAACGATAAATCATTTCTTCAATAAAACGATTCTGAACGAGGGAAGTTAATAATATAAAAAATAAATGTTAGAAAAAATGTCCAAAATTTTTTTTTACATTTTCAAAATTTTCTTGCGCCAAAATCTTTCTTATATGATTTTCTATTTATGTTCAAATTTTCATAAAATTCGGATCAAAAAATGATGGTTTCTGAGTCGTTTTTGTCAAATTTTGGGTAGTTTTTTCCAAAAAAAAATTGAAGAATTGAGAAATTCAAAAAATGACCTCTTTAAAGTGCAATCTAAAGGCGAATCCGGTTTCAAAAAGTTATTGATCGAAACTTTTGGACAAGTATTTCTATACAAAAAATTGTACACAGAAAAAAAAAATTAAAAAAAAAAATAATAATAAATAAATAAATAAATATCATTGTAAAAACTCTAGCTTCTTCACTTCGTTCAGAATCAAAAAATTGTGACGTTATAAATAGTTCAAATTTTAAATCATTTATGACTCGACTATACACCAGTTACGTGAATATAAATAAGGATATTGGTTAAGTGTTAGAATAATTTGAAATGCTCTTTCAAAGTTTTTTAGTGCTACAAGGTCTGAACTTGGGCATTACATTAACTTTTATTTTACATATTTTATTGTTACAGGCTTGGTTCATTACAAACGATATTGATATGTTTCACGAAGAAAGTAACATGTCTCCCATGGTTAACTCGCCAAATCTTAATATTGAATTAGGCAAGGTAGGTATTTATTTTTATTTTATTTCTTACTAAAGATAGTAGTGAGTGAGCAATTATAATATAAGACTTAATATAAGACCACAATACTAGGTAACTAATAAAATTAATAATGGTTTTTTTTTTTTTTTATAATATGACACTTAGATGTAAAATATTATTTGGTACCTATCTAAGATCTATCCAAGAATTATACGTTACGTTAGTAGTTACGATTATTTGTCGCCATCGGAGTCTCAAGATTTTCTGTAGATAAAAGGATATCGAGGATTTCACCCTTCATATATATTCTCTTACACAATTAAAAACATGAATACATTTACGTCTTTTTACATATTTAACCTTAAATACTTATTTTTATATATTTTACATTAATTCCATATTTTTGTTAAATATAACATACATTTTAGATTCTGAACGAAGTGTTTTTACAATGATGTTTATTTTTTTGTTTTTTTTCTGTTAACACTTTTTCGTATTTGCCAAAAGTCTCGATCAGTAATTTTTTTTTTTTAAGTGTGTATTTTTTATGTAAAACTAAGGAATTCAGTCAAAATACTAACTTACAACGGTTATAAAAAAAAATATTGACGATTTTCGAGATTTTTTAATGACCGTCGGTTACATATAAGTATTTTCATATTAGGTCTTATTAGTTATTTTCAAAATGCTGTACCTGTACTTACTTCGAAATTGGTCAAATGTTTTTGAAATTATTATGAGGTTTGCGCGTGATTATTTTAAGTAGTTAGTGAAAATATCAAGTTTCTATCTCGATTATTTTGAAAGATATTACTGAATAACTAAAATTGATTTCATGATAATAATTATTTCGGTATACCCAGAATATTTATCAGTACTTTTTCCATTTTTTCTTCAATCAAAACCTTATAAAACTTTCAATTATTCGTTTGTTAAAAATTGTATTGGACTAAAATATTCATTCTGTAATTATCTATCTATATACCAAGTTTCGTAAAGATTGGTCGTACCCAGGCGCGCACTCAGGAATTTTTTTTGGGCTTACATTTTTTCTTACTTTTCCTCACACTCAAATACACAAGTATCATTAATTTTTAACGATTTTATTTATTATTACAACAAGGTACCACATACTACCCTAAAAAATCTAGTTTAAAGGTATCCATAGTAATTATTTTAGATTCTAAGTAGAGCGAAAAAGCTAGTGTTTTGACAAGGATATTTATTACTATTTTTTTATTTTTTTTCTGTATACACATTTTTTTATAGAATGTATGGAAGCACGATTTCGGGTAGAGATACTGGTCCAAAAGATACGTCAGTAACTTTATAGATCGAAAATGTTGTCAAAATGGTACTTTTGGGAGGTCATTTTTCCAAATTTTCAATACTTTTTCTAAGCGCAATCCTAGACTACCTAAAAATTGACAAAAAACGGCATAACGCGAATTTTCGTAAATTCGATTTTGTTTTTTTGACATAACTTCCAAAATAATGGAGCTACAAAGTTGAAACTTTCATCAACTACTAAAAATAGTCACGCGCACACCTCATAAAATTTTCAAAAACATTTGACCAATTAAGTAAGGGTAAGTACGGCATTTTGAAAATTTTGGAAATTTCTCGTTTTTTGTTAGTTTATAATTCATAAAATTTTAATGTATGGATATTAAGAGCTTAAAATTTAATACAAACATACTCATATGTATTTCTAACAGTAATCGAAAAATCTCGAAAATCGTTAGTCAAGTTTTTGTTTTATAACTGTTTAAATTAGGAATTTTGACAGAATTCATTGGTTTCACTTAAAATTACACACTTAAACGCATATAAAAAATAATTGGTTCAGCCGATCTTTATGAAACTTGGTACGTAGATGGAAAATTACATTGCGGATATTTTGGTGTAAGAATATTTTATGTATGAATAATTAAAAATTTCAGAAGGTTTTGATTGAAAAAAATTCGGAAAAATTACTATAGATATTAATACTATAAATAATTTTCTATAAATAAAAATGTACATGGATTATTTTGTTATTATGACTATTAATGGACATTTGAAAAAATTAAGTGAATTTTATTTGGTGTAAGGTGTAACTATTATCGGAAATAAAGTTAATTATATAAGTAGCTCAAAACCCAGGTTTTCCCGTTAAGAGACAAGAATTCTAATTACACTAACTACTGTGAGTTTGTCGATTTATTAATTTAAAAAAATAGATTTTTGTTTAGACTTTTATTACTTCATACACACCATGCGCTAGTGCGCAAACATACACGCACGCACACACACAAACGAAAGTACGCACAGGGCCGGCGTTAAGGGGGGGCATAGGGGGATGTCACACCCCTTCACTAGGCAAATTTTATTGTATCGAGTCGGCACATATACGATTTAAGTAGAGGCCATCGAATTGTTTTTCGTAATATGAAAAAAAAACATGTTTATATAAAGAATTTATTGTATTTTCGTATCCGTCCAGATAAGGAATTGATAAATGAAATAATTGGGAAAGGTATATAGATATATTTATTAATAGGCTCTAAGTACCTATATATGTTTATCATTTTACTAATCGCCCTGGTACGACACATAGTATGACAAAGCATATAATGTGGTGAACTAATTCTTCGCTATGTGTAGTCTATAAAGTACCAATTCCTAAGTATATATTATAATTTTTAAATTACCTAATATATTTTATAATGAGTGATTTTTAAAAAGATAAATGTTAAAGGAAGCAGATAAAACTTGAATGCTTGCCTTGAGGTAGCACATTAAATGATGACTACCGAGGAAAGCACGAAAAACAAGTGCACAATGGAGCTAAAGTTAAGGTAAAACACCATGGAGCTGCAGATAACCCGTTCGTATATGCTCGGTTGAATTTCGAATGAAAGGTATGTCAAGTACTTATGGGATAACTGATAACTAGAGTGTGGATTTCTATGCAATTACATAATTTTATTGTTCCCTTTGATATTTTAATGATGCTGTTGATGCTTGCATTTAGCGGGAGATGCTGAAAGCACGGTCCGCTGACCTAGATTCCGTATACTTTAGCTAAGTCGATAATAGGTTATCGACTCATTACCAGGGTGCACTGCGGGGAAGCGTATATGGGTTGCACCCCGTATATGCATTAAAATATCAAAATAGCCCTTCTCAGGGCTCCTTGACAAGGGATTCCACCCCCATCATGCAAATAAACGTAGAAGGCATCAGCAGAGCGAAATCTGAAATACTGGAGAAACTTTTACTAGAGCAAAACATAGACATATTACTGATCCAGGAAACACATACAAGCAACAAGAAACAGCTTTTAAAAAGAGGCTTCATCAACGGATATACAGTAGCTGGAGCAACTTATCATAGTAAATACTGTAACTTACGTCAGGGATAACTTAAACTGGAAATTTATACAGTCAACTAAAGATAACAACACCTTTATTGTCCAAATAGAAACTAATAACTTAAGTGTAACAAACATATACAAACCACCTAATACTGGCTGGACTTTTCCCATGGCTTTTAACGTTCAACATCCTTCGGTTGTTATGGGTGACTTCAACAGCCACCATACTTTGTGAGGATATAATGATTCAGATAAAAATGGAGAAGACCTTATACAATGGTCAGAAGCCGAAGACTTGACACTCATCCACGACGCAAAATCAAAAGGTACATTCCACTCAGCGAGATGGAACCAAGATTACAACCTGACCTGTGCTTTGTCTCTAAAGACGAAGAAGGTAACCCTTTGACGACGCACAGAAATGTTCTAACTGGTTTCCCGCACTCCCAATACCGACCAGTTATTATTGAAATAGACGTTGACCTCCACTATATTAACTCCATACCTAAACCAAGATGGAATTTCCAAAAAGCAAACTGGACCACCTTTACAAAAACTCCTGACAATAGTGTACGTTGGATACCTCCTACCAATGAAAATTACCATCGTTTCTCCAAACTGATTATTAGCACTGCTAAAAAATTCATTCCTAGAGGGGTGAGAAAATCCTATATCCCTGGTTTTAATGAGGAGTGCCAACAATTATACACCAATTATATGGAGACTAACAGCGAAAACGATGCAAAACAATTAATACAAGCTCTAAATAATCAACGTAGAGAAAAGTGGCTGAATCTTGTTGAATACACTGATTTTAAACATTCAAGCCGTAAAGCATGGGCCCTCCTTCGAAAGCTTGGAGGAAATGGCAAATACGATGCAAACAAAGAAAACCAAGTAAATCCCAACCTCGTAGCTAATCGTATTATAAACCTATCTAGAGCACCATCAGATAAACAAGCCACCAAATCCACAAAATCAAAACACCTAAAAAGTATTTCCACAGAAAGATCAACGCAAGCTGTCCCTTTCTCACTGGAAGATATAAATGAAGCAATATTAACGATAAAACCTGGAAAAGCGGCAGGAATTGACAATATTTACCCCGAATTTATAAAACATACCGGACCAAAAGCAAGAGTGTGGCTCATGAAGTTCTTTAATAATATACTTTCAAGTACAAAAATCCCAACAATTTTCAAAAAATCTAAAATTATAGCAATATGCAAACCTGGAAAGCCCCCAAATGCAGCAGAAAGCGATCGCCCCATTGCTCTCCTTAGCGTCTGTTATAAATTATTGGAACGCCTCGTACTGAATAAAATTGAACCAATCATTGACGCCATCATACCAATGGAACAAGCCGGTTTCCGACCTGGCAGAAGCTGTACGGACCAAATTGCAGCTCTCACCACTTACATTGAAAAAGGGTTCCAAAACAAGAAAAAGACAACCGCTGTGTTCATAGATCTAACAGCTGCATACGACACTGTATGGAGAGAAGGTCTACTGTTCAAACTTCTTAAAACTATAAAATGTCTGACTTTTTACAAAATATTAAATCAGATGTTAACGAACCGGAGTTTTACAGTACATATAGGAGCGTCCAGAAGTATAACAAAACAATTAAATAATGGACTTCCCCAGGGCTCAGTACTGGCACCAACTCTTTTTAATCTATACATCAGTGATTTACCGGCTACAACCTCTCGAAAATTTGCATATGCAGACGACATTGCGATAGCTACACAGCATGAACAATTCGAAAATAATGAAGCTATACTTAATCAAAACCTAGATAAACTCCACAAATACTTTAAACAGTGGCGCCTTAAGCCGAACATACAAAAAACGGAGGCTACAACTTTCCACCTAAATAACAGACAAGCAAAATACCAACCAGCTATTAAATTCGGAAACCAAATACTAGCATATAATCCTACCCTTAGGTATCTCGGAGTTACTCTTGACAGGACACTGACGTATAAAAATCACCTAAAAAATACTGCTGCAAAAATAAGGACAAGGAACAACATCATCCAGACACTAGCTGGCTCGACTTGGGGAACCTCAACTGAAACCCTTAGAACATCTGCATTAGCTTTAGTCTACTCAGCTGCAGAATACGCTGCTCCTGTATGGCTAAATAGTGCCCACTGCTCTAAAATCGAC